>JAODAL010017820.1:0-76565 GCA_025379985.1 Phyllomedusa bahiana | reverse complement strand
GTATACCCGCTAAAAATTACATGTCAATTATCTCCCCCCCTCTGCGTATTTGCCGAGCAGGGAGGGACGTAATCCATAGTTCTCTATGAGAAACTGTGGATTACCGTAATAATGGGCCGTTTTCAGCCCGTAATTTGCGCACTTCGGCGTGTAATTACGGACCGAAATATGGCCCATTTTAATCCGTGTGAACATGGCCAAAGGGTTATCAAACTTCCTAAACACTGTTGTAAATACTTTAAGAGGTCTAGTTTCTTATAAGTCATCATTTATGGGGATATCTAACGTACAGGCCCCTCAAACCCACATCAGAACTGGAATGGTCCCTAAAAAAATGTATATTGCAAATTTTCTTGAAAATGTGAGAAATTACTACTAAATTTCTAAGCCCTGTAATGTCATAAAAAAAGGACATTTAAAAAATGATGCCAACCTATAGTGGACATATGGTAGATGCTAGTTATAAACTTTTTAGTGATGAATAATTTCTTCTTGCACGCAGAAATTTTGCACTTTCAAAATGACACATTTTTCAAAATTTTCATGACATTTTGATATTTTTTTTTACAAATAGACTAGGATTGTATGGATCAAGATTTATTACTAACTTAAAGCACAATGTGTCACGAGAAAACAATCTCTGAATTACATGGATAGGTAAAAGTGTCAAAAAATTATTCTCACATAAAGTGACATATGCCAGATTTCAAAAATAGGGCTGTGTCAGAGAGGCCAAGACTGGCTGGGTCCTTAAGAGGTTAAGCACTATTGAAAAGATAGGATCTAGGAGTAAAATGCATTTGATTGGCTGCACTTTATCAGAACATTGTGGTCAGGTCCTCTTTTATATCCTGTTTTCTTTGCATGCCTCTTGCACTGACACTGTCAGAAGCCCTAGATTTGGCAGTGGGGTTAACATGTGGTCCCAGCCCCAATCTGCTACCCCTCTGACATTTCTGTTCCTTGATTCATACCAAGTCACCAGCTTTCTTCAATCTATGACCAACTAAAGTATAAGCTAAGTAGAGGCAGGCTATCATTCAAAGCTCTGCAATATGTTCTTTGAATTCAGGTTACGCTCTTGTATGGAACACATGAAGTAATGTTTATTCTAACTGACACAGATACAGTAATGAGGGTTTGTTTTGAGCATGATATAATTAGATAAATCAGCAAAGCAAATTCACTAAAAAAGTTGCTCATTTTTGTTTGAGGTCACAGATGCAATAGTGGAAATAATCAGGAGTTATATATTCTGTAGTCTTTAATAGACACTTTAGAGTCAGTGGAAGAACATTGTATATCTCTGGCACGCTCATTTTCTTTACATTTGTTCTTGTTTAAATTAAAATATGTTTGCTTTGCTTCAGAGACATGTCCCATTTATACCTCATCCTTTTGTTTTTAAGCCTGATTGCAGAGTCCTACAGTTGGATTAAGTAGAAAATTTGCTGTTTATAACAAATGCCTCCTCCATAATCAGTATATATTACATCCAATGTGTCATTTCATCTTTGCAAGTCTTAATATGGTAACCTGGCATTTAGTTTTGTTGTTTGTTGCATCAGACTATTTGTGTGATTAAAGAATCGCAATAAAATATTGAAAAATACATACTGGCAATTAGAATTGTTATGATCGTTCAAATGGACGTTATAATGTGTGAGATCATCATGATACACTTCAGTTCCATATGTCCAAATTATGAACACATTCTTTGTTAGAATAGTGAATTGGGGGGTGATATAGGTCTATCTATTTATAAAGCCTAGGAGACACTATCATCCTAGAAACCACATTCTACTGTCTAGTAGACTGCAGGTAAATGTCTGAGCTAATGCATTTCAATTACAATTACTTATAGATTTAGACAGACGTAAAGGGTTTCTCTTTGCGATATCTATCTATCTTTTTCCTTCCTTCCTTCCTTCCTTCCTCCCTTCCTCTCTTCCTTCCCTACCCTTCCCTTCCCTTCCCCAGGATATGGGTTTTTCTCTAGTATCAACTTTCATTGACCTGACATTGGTGCAAAGTCCTATTAATGCCATGACTTCTCTGGTACATACCAGTATCTGGACCTGTCAACAGGTGGTAGCCACAAACAGAAGATCAAGGAGTCACAAATAGGGGAACAGTGATGTAATAAAGCATTCCACCTAAACATTGCTGTTTCTCTACGTTCTTTATTAAATTTATATAGATATGTATCATCTGGTGCTTTTTAAGCCACAGTATATCTACATCATTCACACTACTTATTTTTGTAAAGGTAACCAATATAGTAAAACTCAGATTGTCATAATTAAAAAGGCATATAGATAACATGAATATTTACAACTAATTTGCAGGGCCAAGGTCATGAGAATGAATCCTCTAATTAGTTTGTGCAGAGGAGACATAGCTTAGTATATTGACTGGAACACACTGACAGTAATGACAAACAGTACAAGAAACATCCACAGCATTTGAGTACTTGTAGATATTTTAAAATAAAATACAATGCTCCAGGAAATTCATGCAAGTATGCATATAAGAGATGCAACAGTTTTTGACTCATTACGTTTAAGTCCAACCCGGACCTTAATCATATTGTCAAATCATCATGATTAGAGATGGGCGAATTGATTCTAACGAAGTGGAATTCGTGTAGAATTTCAGGAAAACTTTGGTTCTGAACGAAGTCGAAGTTGGGGGACTTCGGGTGAACGAAGTGTGCTTTTGATTGATAAAATGGCTGCGAGCACATGGCGCTACATGGGGCAAAGCACTCTGGGGGAAAAGGGCATAGCCTGCATGACATATGCAGAGATGAAGCCAATCAGAGACCGTCGGGATTCTGTGACGTCACCGCACTATATAAGTACTATATAACTATATAACCTCATCAGACCGCACTATATAACCTCATCAGAGAAAGCTTCAGCCCGCAGTCCCCACCACCCTCCCTTACCCTTGCAACCTGCTCTTCCCCCTTAACTTGCTTCCCCACGGTCACTCATGACAAGCTCTCCTCCTTGCTGTCCAAATCCAACCTCACTACCTGTAGTCTTGAACCCACTCCCATCCCAACCTCATCCCAGACCTCAGTGCTTCTATCATCCCAGCACTCCCCCATCTCTTCAACCTATCAATAACCTCTGGCATCTTCCCTTCTGCCTTTAAACATGCTACTATCACTCCAATCCAAAAAAAAAACAACCCTTACCCCTCTTCTCTGTCCAACTATCGCCCCACCCTCACTGCTCCCTTTTGCTTCCAAACTCCTCGAGCAGCACGTCTATCTTCAGCTGTCCTCCCATCTCTCCTCCAACTCTTTTCTTGACCCACTACAATCTGGTTTTCGACCCCACCACTCAAACCGAAACTGCCCTAACCAAAGTCACTAGATCTAGTAACTGCTAAAGCCTCATGCCACTACTCTGTGCCCCTCCTCTTGGACCTGTCCTCTGCCTTTGACACGGTCGACCATTCCTCCTTCTACAATTCCTCTCCTCCCTCTGCATCACGGATTTGGCTCTTTCCTGGATCTCCACGTACCTCACTGATCGGACACTTTCAGCGCCCTCTCATTCTTGCTCCACCTCCTCCCCCGGGCCACTCTCTGTTGGTGTCCCCCAAGGGTCAGTCCTGGGTCCACTACTCTTCTCTATCTACACCCTTGGCCTGGGTCAGCTCATAGCCTCACATGGCTTTCATTACCACCTGTATGCTGATGATACCCAACTCTACATCTCTGGCCCAAAATGTCACTTCTCTACTCTCCCCGGATCCTGACTGTCTGTCCTCCATTTCTCCTTCTTCTCATCACGTCTCCTAAAACTAAATGTGGAAAAACAGAACTCATCATTTTTCCCACCATCCAACTCTACCCCTGCCCCTGATCTCTCTATTACAGTCAACGGCTCTACACTTTCACCGGTCCCACAAGCCCCGCTGTCTTGGGGTAATCCTAGACTCTGCGTTATCTTTCAAACCACAAATCCAAACCTCACCTTGCTCCCCGCCTCCACCTGAAAAACATCTCTCGCATCCGCTCATTCCTCGGCTATGACACTACAAAAATGCTGGTCCATGCCCTTGTCATCTCCCGCCTAGACTAAATGCAAAATCCTTCCCCAGTGGCCTCCCAGCTAGCACCCTTGCTCCCCTCCAATCCATCCTTAACTCTGCTGCCCGTCTAATCCACCTCTCTCCTCGCTACTCCTCTGCCTCTCCCCTCTGCCAATCCCTTCACTGGCTTCCCCTTGCCCAGCAAATTCTTCAAGCTACTAACCATGACCTACAAGGCTCTCCACGACCTCTCCCCTCCATACATCTCTGCCCCAATTTCCAAATATCTCCCCCCACCCCTCTCCCCCCGCTCCTCACAGGACCTTCTCCTCTGCTCTCCCCCTTTTTCAGCTCCTCACACAACCGTCTCCAAGACCTCCCCTGCTTCACCCACACTCTGGAACTCACTGCCCCAACACATCAGACTCTCCTCCACTTTCACCAGCTTCAAAAGCAGCCTGAAAACCCATTTCTTCAGGCTTGCCTCTAACCTTCACTAAACTTGTCCCTACTTCCTCCACAGACATGTCTGCCCCTCACCCTCCTGTCTCTTCCCCCCTCCTTGTAGATTGTAAGCCCGCGCGGGGAGGGTCCTGTCTCCCGCTGTGGTGCCAATTGTCCCTTATCCCCTTTTCACTGTACTCGTTTGACTTATGTAATGTATGAACCCCCTCGAATGTAAAAGCGCCCTGGAATCAATGGCGCTTTAAAATAAATAATAATAATAAATAATAATAATAATAATAAGTCCGGGCGCGATGCTGGGAGCTCATACCGCTCTCACTGTACTGATCGGGGAAGGTGCTGCCGCGGCTGGTTGTTACTGAAGAAAATTATTTTTATACAGCGATTTTTTTTGGGGTTCTCAGCTTGTCTCAGAGACTGCTTCTCTTAACGTTCTATTTCTGATTTTTTTGGGTATTGGATCTGAAATCCATGTGCGTCCCACTGCAGCTGCATATACATTTTAAAACCTATCTGCTCACAGCACATTGAATATCCAAGTGGGATCTAAGCCAGTTCCTGTTGTAATTTATTTAAAGAAACAGCGTTTTTACAATACAAATACCAAATTCATTTTGGCTGCTCAATTCTTTGGGGCAAATTTTTTATCCAGGGGTTAATTAAGCGATGTTATTCAGCTATAGTGACTCTAAGAAACCGTAATTTTCAACGCCAAAATATATACATTTTTCCTGTAGCATAATTCACAAGCGAAGGTTAATTACAATTTTATCTCCTGTTGTGTGGCGTAGAAAACACGCAGTTCTAACACGCTACAAAGCTAGTAGTTTGTGGTTGCTCAATTCTTTTGCGCAATTTACATCCAGGGGTTAATTAAGCGTTGTTTTTCAGCTGTGGTGATCCCAAGAAACCGTCATTTTCAACGCCAAAATATATACATTTTTCCTGTAGCATAATTCACAAGCGAAGGTTAATTACAATTTTATCTCTTGTTGTGTGGCGTAAAAAACACTGCATTGTAACAAGCGACAAAGCTACTAGTTTGTGGTGGCTCAATTCTTTGGCGCAATTTACATCCAGGGGTTAATTAAGCGTTCTGCAGTTGTACTCAGTAAAAGAAACTTTGTTTTTTTTCACCCCACAGAAGAAATTCTGTAGCATAATTCATATCCGAAGGTTAATTAAGCCTGTTTGTGCTTTTATATTCAGTAAAATAGTTTTTAAACGGCACATACAAGTCAATTTTTCCTGCCCATTTGTGGAGCGCAATTTATATCCAAGGGTTACCAAACTTGTTACTGGGTTCATTTGGCGTCAAATACAGGGTGTGTATTTATCATATACAGATATCTTCATCAAACAGTGTCTGTACATTTAGAACAAACAGTATGTCAGACAGAGAGGTGGCAGGCTCTTCACCTGCGAGTGGCAGAGGCACAAACATTCCAGGCCCAGGTCGCAGCACAGCAAGGGACGTCGCAGCAGGAGTCACTCGGTGAGGCCACAACTGCCGCTGTCATCTAGCGGCCGTGTGTTGTTCAGCAACCCAATGTTTCTTGATTGGTTGACTAGGTCATCCACTTCCTCCCAGATGACATCTGACAACCCCAGCCAAGAGTCGGTTGGAACGTCAGACACAACCCTTAGTTAGCATGGCCTGGGAGCGGGTCAGCGGCCCTCACCTGTCCTCAACCCGCCTCTGTCCCTTCCGGTTCCCTCAGCCAGAGATCTACTATGTGGTCTGGACTCAGCGCCACTATATAGCGAGGATGAACAATTTGAGGAGGGCAGTCAGCAGCTACTTGGCAGCGAAGAAATGGGGCCAATATCCCCTGCTTCTTGCAGTAGGCGGCAAAGTATAGATGTTGAGAGTAGCATGGGAGGTCATGTTGTGAGGGGTCAGCCTCTGCATACTAAGACCGGTGATGAGGACAGTAGTGACGATGAAACACAAATAGACGATGATGTAGCCGACTGCACTTGGGAGCCAGGTGAGGCAAGGGCTTCATCATCGGCTGGAGAAGAGGGCGTCAGCTTGCGCGTCAGGCAGCGGCGCAGCCAGCAAGTGGGTCGTGTGGCCGTGAGTCAGCAGGATAGCAGCAGTGTGAGGTCGGGAGCCAAGCGGCCACGGGGTAAAAAACCCGCTTCGCAGGTCCAAGAAAGTAGCGGCACAAGGGCTCAGCGAGGCAGCGGCGGCAGTAGTCACTCAGTGCGGAGCGTTGGCGGTAAAATCCGATACTCGGCGGTGTGGCAGTTCTTTGCTAAGACACCGGAGGAGCCGAATATGGGTATATGTAGAATCTGTAAGCAGAAAGTGAAGCGTGGCCAGGGAGCTAACGTTGGCACCACGGCCCTGTGTCAACACATGCAGCGTCACCATCCGGTGGCCTGGGAGAAACGTGGCTCAGATGTGGTGGTCCATCCTGCCGCCGCAGCAACAGCAGCAGCAGCAGCAGCGCCCAGTGGCACGCATGCCATTGCAGCCAGTCAAGGCTCCACCACCTCTGCAGAAGGGAGCTGTTTCTCTTTGACATCCAGATGCTCCTGCTCCTCGCTACTCATGGCGCCAGCAGTCGTTCAGCGAGGCGATTGCAAAGAGACAACAGTATGCGTCCAACCATCCTAAGGTGCAGCAGCTGACCGTGCTCCTGTCCAAGTTGTTGCTACTGCAGTCCCTCCCTTTCCAAATGGTGGACTCTGCACCGTTCAGAGAACTAATGGCTTGTGCCGGGCCGAAATGGAGAGGTCCAAACCGTAATTTCTTTTCCAAAAAGGCAGTACCAGCACTTCATAAATATGTAGAAACAAAAGGTGGGCCAGTCCTTGAACTTATCATTTGTTCCAAGGTGCACGGCAGCGCGGACGTCTGGAGCTGTAACTACGGTCAGGGCCAGTACATGTCCTTTACGGCCCACTGGGTGAATGTGCTTCTGGCTCAGGCACAACAACAACTTGGACAGCAGACGGCGCTTTCTCCTCCTCCTCCACCACCATCTCAGCCTCCACAAGTACTGCTCCATCATACTCCCCTGTGTAACTTTGATGTCAGCCAGTGGCAGCTCATGCGTGACACCTGCCGTTTGTTGAGGCCATTCGAGGAGGCCACGTTATTTGTCAGTCGCCAGGACTACGGGATGAATAACGTCATTCCACTGCTTTATGTCCTGGAACAGATGCTGAAAAATCTGTCTGGGCAGGGGACTGGAGACGTGGCGACTACATCTCGCGGCCACATGAGTCCGGTGGGGACTGAAATGGAGGAGGAGGAGGACATTGGAGCAGAAGCATTGTCTGGTGAAATGAGTGGATTTTCTACCCAGGTGACAAGAGAGGAGGAGCAGGAGCAGCTGGAGGAGCTAGATGGAGATGAGGAAGACGAGGCAGATGACCCGCAAGCACCGTGGCAGTATACAGTGGAGATGGAGGCAGGAAGCCCCTCGGAGTCACTTGTGCAGATGGCCCGCAGCATGCTGATTTGCCTGACTAGTGACAGCCGAATAGTCAGCATCCGGCAGAGGGATGACTTCTGGCTCTCCACCCTATTGGACCCTCGCTACCGGTCCAAAATGGGAGCCTTTTTCCCAGCTATTGAGAGGGAGGACAAACTCAAATACTATAGGGAAATCCCCCGTAGTCAGTTGGCCGCTACCCATGTGTGGCATCGTCCCTCCTCCGACACGTCTGACCGGGGGGTTCGTCAGCGCCCACGTACTCCTGCCGCGGCTGCCGGGGACAGGTGGGGGGGTCGGAGCAGTACCAGCTCCATCAGCAGCAACCTAAGTCTGGAGTCACTGATGAGCAGCTTCCTTCACCCGCCTAGTGAGGAGGGCAGTCGCCAGCAGCAGCAGGACCTGGAGCAGACCCTGAACCAACAGGTGGTGGCCTACTTGGACCTCACTCTGCCACCCCAGTTAGAAGATCCGCTGGACTACTGGGCAGCCAAACTGGATGTGTGGCCGCAACTTGCCGAGTTTGCAGTGGAGAAGCTGTCCTGCCCGGCCAGTAGTGTGGCATCAGAGCAGGTGTTCAGTGCGGCGGGGGCCATCGTTACCCCAAGGAGAACCCGCTTGTCCACGGGAAATGTGGAACGACTGACCTTTGTCGTGATGTATCAGACGTGGATCGGCCAGGATTTCCACACACCAATGCCTTAGGCGTCAGACTACATCAGCCATGACGCTTCACCCAAACTGTGAGAAATGAGTCTGGGTTCAAACTACCTGCCTCAGCCACTATTCTGATGCCGCCACCCGCCTGATGCCACACATCTGCTGACAGTTTCTCCATCTGCCACCAACCATCTTTACCAGGGACTGGTATTGCCACCCACCTCCACACTCTGTCATTGTGCCACTGTCTGACCTCATGCTGCTGCTGTGGCTGCTGCCGTGACCTCCACACTGTGTCATTGTGCCACTCTCTGACCTCATGCTGTTGCTCCTGCTGCCGTCACCTCCACTCTCTGTCATTGTGCCACTCTGTGGCCTACTCCTGTTTTTGCCACCTCCAGAATGTGATTGTGCCACTTTCTGACCTCATGCTGCTGCTGTGGCTGCTGCCGTGACCTAGACACTGTGTCATTGTGCCACTGTCTGACCTCATGCTGCTGCTGTGGCTGCTGCCGTGACCTCCACACTGTGTCATTGTCCCACTCTGTGGCCTACTCCTGTTTTTGCCACCTCCAGAATGTCATGTGCCACTGTCTGACCTCATGCTGCTGCTGTGGCTGCTGCCGTGACCTACACACTGTCATTGTGCCACTGTCTGACCTCATGCTGCTGCTGTGGCTTCTGCCGTGACCAACACTGTGTCATTGTCCCACTCTGTGGCCTACTCCTGTTTTTGCCACCTCCAGAATGTCATTGTGCCACTGCCTGACCTCATGCTGCTGCTGTGGCTGCTGCCCTGACCTCCACACTGTGTCATTGTCCCACTCTGTGGCCTACTCCTGTTTTTGCCACCTCCAGAATGTCATTGTGCCACTGTCTGACCTCATGCTGTTGCTGTGGCTGCTGCCGTGACCTACACACTGTGTCATTGTGCCACTGTCTGACCTCATGCTGCTGCTGTGGCTGCTGCCCTGACCTACACACTGTGTCATTGTCCCACTGTCTGACCTCATGCAGCTGCCCAGACCTACACACTGTGTCATTGTGCCACTGTCTGACCTCATGCTGCTGCCGTGGCTGCTGCCGTGACTACACACTATGTCATTGTGCCACTGTCTGACCTCATGCTGCTGCTGTGGCTGCTTCCGTGACCTACACACTGTGTCATTGTGCCACTGTTTGACCTCATGCTACTGCTGTGACCTACACACTCTGTCATTTTGCCACTGTCTGACCTCATGCTGCTGCCGTGACCTCCACACTGTGTCATTGTGCCACTCTGTGGCCTATTCCTGTTTTGCCACCTCCAGAATGTCATTGTGCCACTGTCTGACCTCATGCTGCTGTGGCTGCCGCCGTCACCTCCACACTCTGTCACTAATGTTGCCACCTGAGCTCTCAGCTTGTTTTTTTCCAGCTTTCTCTGGCATGACTTTATCAGGCTACATTCCTGCTTCAGTTTTTTGGTCAGTTTTGCCCTCTTAAGTGCCCAGATAATTTTATAGTGAAGCGATTCTAAGAGCGGCGGCAGTCATGTGCGTGTCATACTAAAACACAACATGGTATGAAGACCAAACTAAGCTCCTTCTGCATATTTAAGCATGGCACAACGTTCTACAGCACCCTGCAGGCTTTGTGCAGCCTGGAAATAGCTGTTTTTTAACGTGATTCGTCCCGAAGTAATTCGGAACGAAGTTATTTTTTGCCGAGAAATTCGGCGAAGAGAACGAAACAAATTTCTGGAAATTCGCCCATCTCTAATCATGATCATACCTGAGAAGTGCAAGATGACATTTAGAACTTTATGACCTGGTTGGAGGTTTATATGCCTCCATTTGCTAAATTTCTTAGCTATAAAAGGTGCATAAGAAGTGGTAGTTAAACCTGGGCCCTGATACCTAAGGGGGAGCCAGAGGAGCATTAAAGGATTTTGTATTCTAAATAGCACCTGGTAGATGGGGTGCTTCAAGTTACACTTATGGTCTTAGTGAAGCTAATTGCACCAGAAATTTTTGAAGACTGCTATTGGGCCATGGATAGAGCTGTACCCCAAGAGTTGGACAAGGCTGCCTCTAAATTAAAGAGCAGTGCGGTGTTCAGAAAATCATCGAAATGGGTAGTGGAGAACCTACTTATGTCAAGGGCTAATAAAAGAATAGACTGTTAGGGCCGCATGTATGAAAACTGTCTAGGTCTAAAATTCCCTTTGTTGTCCATAGTAACCAGTCAGAGCGCCCCTTTCATTTCATATAGTGCTCTGGAAAAATGAAATAGGGGCTCAGATTGGTTGCTATGGGCAACAAAGTGAATGTTATACCTAGACAGTTTTCATACATGTGGCCCTTAGTGAGAGTAAGGGTGCTTCCTCACGGCATAGGACAAATACTGGTCGGTTTATGCCGCGCACATGGCCGCAGGGGTGTGGCTTTTCTCTGTGATTAGCGGAGAAAAGCCCTCCCCCTTCACATTCACTTGTTCATATTCCTTCCGAAAACCGGACGGAAGAATGAACAAGCACAATGTTTTTCGGGCGGCACGGGTTTTCCATAGCGGCCTGTGTAAAAGTTTGCGGCCGTTTTTTTTAGATGGTTTGCAAAATCGCAAACCGTCTGAAAAACCGTCTGCAAGCAGGTGCAGTGGGGACATGGTCTAATACAGCACATTAAACTAACAGCTTATAGACTGCTTTAACATTGTAGTACTGTGCCTCTCATGACAACCATGGTGCTTATTAAACTTTGGTCATAGATATCAATCATACAGCATCAGTATTATGGATGCATTTTATAGGGGGACTATCTTCTAGGAATACACATAAAAATAGTGTATAAGACATCATCTCTCTATACAGATGTTTACAACCAGTTGCAAAGCAAGTGTGTTTCCATCTGCAATCCTTTCTTAAAGGGGTTGTCTCACTACAAGAATTGCTTTTTATGTTAAAGATCTTGCAAAAACAAGTCACTTTGCAATATGTGTCCATTAGCAGTTTCCTACCTATTCTGAGATATCCCTTCTTCTATGGGCTGCATCAGCTCCTGAGGTCGCTATAGCTACAGACCTGTTTGACCTATCCTGATAGGCTGCCAGCGCTGGTTGCTATAGCTTCAGACCTGGCTTCTACTGCAGCCTAGTGGAAGCCAGTAAACACACCCCTGAATTCAAAGTGAAACTAAGAAAACAGGAAAGGTAAGATGAATCATTGTAGTGAGACAACCCCATTAAGCCATGGCTGTTCTGGCCATGCCTCTCTCCCTCTTCATGGCCTGCAACATGGGGGTGCTTGGGAAACCATTGCTCACTGGGTATACTTGGTAGCATATTACTAGAGGAATTTTCTCACCATGCCTTATCTCCTGTTTGAAGTATTTACCCTTACCTGGTTCCTGTGCAGTCTTGATTGACCTTACTTGACTATTGATTGTTCCTGGATATCACTTCTGCCTTTAACCCTTGGCCTTATTCATAACTGTGCTCACATATGCTTCCACCACTCACTTGCCTTTGGCTCGTCTTCTAGGTCTGCTATTCCTTCATATTCACTACTTCAATCAAGTTATTACTGTTCTGGGACCCAGACTTGGAAATCTGACGGGACAATTTCATACTTTCATCTTTGCAGAAGTTAAGATTGAAGAATTAGGAGATTCCTTGGGTTCTTCCCCAGTTTAGCCAGCACCAAACCAATACCAAAAAAATTAAAAAATATGAACATCATGCAAAGCAGTTTAAAGGGACACTGCCATTAGAAAGGAATATTTTTCTTGAAACTAATAGACCAAGTAAACTATTTTTGAAATAATTTTTCCAATATATATATATATATATATATATATGTATTTTTTTTACAGTCCTATGAATTCGAGCCTAGAGAGAAAACCTTTATTTGGCAGGGCAGACTAAACTCACTTTATTTTAGCTACTGCTTATATCTACATAGTCTAATAACAAATAGTAGGTGATGACTTAATGTTTTTTCTATTATTCTCACCACAGGGATAAATAAGTTTATAAAAGACCACAGGTCATACATGAAAGAAAAACAGGGTAATCTTTTTTTTCAGCACTGGGGAGGGTAGGGGTTTTCTTCACACTTCTCAGGTAATTGCTAAAAATATTTACTCTTCTCAGACCAGAGCCACCCAGAAAGAAGGACCATCAAGCAATCCTCTCACTGCTGTGCTATCAGAGCTCACAGATGGAAAGTAAGAAAGAGTAATGTACATAGGGGAACTTTAAAAAAATTATATTCAACAAAACAACCACACAATAAAAAAAAATCCATATAATAGTCACATTTAGCTTGGCTGTGACTAAGGCTATGTCTACTCAGCAATATTAAAATGCCGTCCAAAATCCGACGGCATTTTAACATCGCTGCACCGCAGTTTTTGGCTCAGATTTGCGCTAAAAACCGTGGCCGGCTTTCGGATTTGCCATCGGCCACATATATTGAATGTACAGGAATCTGACAGCAATCCTGCATAAGATCCAGCAGGTCTGAAAATCCACTGGAATCTAGCGGATTTTAAAACCGACCTGAAAAAAGATTTGTGCTGTGTAGAATACAGCACGTTTTTTTTCATTGTAGTCTACACAGCGTTGGGTACAGCTGGATTTTTGGTGGATTCTAAATACTGAATCCTCCATAAATCCAATGAAAAACCAGTACTGTGTAGATATAGCCTAAGGGCTGTAACACAGTCTGAAACGCGTTGGAAAAAATCTATTGTTTCTGATGTCCTGCAATTTTATCTCCTCTTGTTAGGTAATGGTTATTTTGCTAGTTTTTGATGTTTAATAAGCTTTGAATAAATCTGTTGGATTTTCATTGGACGCTGGATCATTCCATTCACCTTCCTTGCTTCCCAGTTGATCACAGAAGAGCTGGCCTGACTACTTATGTTACCAATATGTGAAAATAAAGATTTTGATGGTAGTGCCCCTTTTAAGCATTTCAAATCATTCACTTTCTTCATAAACATTTGCCTTGTCCCCGAATGGGTGTTCTCTAGACAGAAGTTTGTTTCATCATGTATAAGAAATTGTGTCATGTACGTTAAAGTGGTTTCTTTTTTTTTTTTTTTTTTCAAATTCAAACATCTTTATTTGAATAGCAAAAACATGAAAGTACAAAGTCACTTATTGCAAGGAGTCATCAGATTGCAGTGATACATCAAAATAAGGAATGGGTACAGAGTACATTTTTTTTTTTTTTCCCCCCTGACCCATCCCAACCCGTGGGTAAACACAAATGTCAGAGAAGGTTGAGACACTGCAAGGTGGTTTATATCCTAGACAACTTTTAAGAAAGATAGGGCGATGGCATATAAACTTCCCGTAAGCGGAGCCGTTGCCTGGAGAGCCAATACGTGACCTCTTATACAAGCCTTAGAGATAAACAGGGAAAAAATAAAAAATAAAAAAGAAAGAAAGAAAAGGGGGCAAAAGAAATGGGGACATAAAATAACCGAAAGTAATCGAGGGTACCACTTAGAACAGCTGGCTCGATGGGCGCGCCCCGCCTCCCTTAAAAAAAAAAAGAGAGATTGCTAGGAGCCCTCCAACACCTCCACCCGTTCTTCAACCTCTCCAAGGTGTCTCCCCCTCCTGCACTGCGGGCGAGTTCCTCTAGGCATGGGACAGATAGCGGTCTGTTTCACAAAAGGAAATCCAGTCCTCCCAGACACTCAAATATCGGCTATAGCACGAGGGGGAATCAGATCTGAACTCCTCCAAGCGCTGAAGGGCATGGACCTCTCGGATCCAGTCCGATATGGTTGGGCTGGCAGTGGAGAGCCAAAGTCTAGGGATGAGCATCTTGGCGGCAAGGATCAGAAACATCACCAGGTGTGACTTAAGCAAGGCAATGGGTAAAGGGATATCAAACAGCAGCACCAGTGCTGGGTCACCCCGGAGGCTAATCCCCGTGATGTGTTGGATTAAGTTCAGGACCCCGACCCAGAAAGGTTGCAGAGCAGGGCAGCTCCACCATATGTGGGTCATAGTACCCCTCTCCTTACCACATCTCCAACAGACTGCAGGGATTGACGGGGAGAAGTGGTTAAGGAGTGCTGGCACCCGATACCATCTTGTAACTATTTTATAGTTGAGCTCGTGGGCCCTGGAGGACACCGAGGATCTGTGGATCAGCTGGAAGGCTTTGGACCACACCTCTTCCGAGAGGACGGTGCCGAGTTCCCTCTCCCAACCGTGCTGGAACGGCAGCTTGTCGCAGGACCGAGAGGCGAGAATAAGCCTATACAGGCCTGAGAGAGCCCTTCTTTCTGAGTATCTACCAAGGCACCACAGCTCAAAGGTGGTAAGGGGTCTATGCACCACGAGCGTTCGTTTCCATCTAGCATACAGGCTGCGCAGCTGGTAATAGTGAAACCTTGCAAAACTCGCCGGGTTACCGTCGGCGCCTACCAGACTATCATACTCCCTCAAATTCCCTGGCTCGAGGACCCTGTCGAGAACCGAGGCACTCGTGTCTGATCCCAGCAAGCGAGTCAGCGCTGGAGTGAGAGAGCTCGGGACATCAGGGTTACCAAGCAATGGGGTGCATGGACCGCCCACGTCAAACAGACCCAACCTGGAAGCGTATGACCTATATATTAGGACAGAGGTCTGGGCAATCAGCGGGACGCGTGCTATCATACCACGAGGTAAAACTGAGCGCGACAGCCATGGCAAGGCTGCGGTTGGGGCCCCATATATCAGGGTCTCCAACCTCACCCAAAGTTTGGAAGCGCCTCCCTTGAAGGAATCCAGGGTTCTCACCGCCACCGCAGCCAGATAATAGGCTTGAAAGTCCGGTAAAGAGAGTCCCCCCTCTGCTTTGGGCCTAGTAAGGGTAGATTCCGCTATTCTTGGTTTGCCCCTTGCCCATACAAATTTTGAGATTATCTTCCGAAGGTCTCTAAAAAAGGGCCTAGGGAGAAGAATGGGGATTGCCTGGAACAGATACAACAGCTTGGGCAAGGTATTCATCTTCAGAATATTTATACGCCCAATCCACGAAAAATCTTTGTTGTCCCATTTCGATAAATCCTGCTTAATCCTGGCTAGAAGGGGAGCGAAATTGAGATCAAAGATTTTGTCTGGGTGTGAGGGAATGTGGACCCCCAGGTACTTGAAAGAAGACTCCTCCCATGAGAAAGGGAAGGATGTTCTCAGCGAGATCAGATCGGGACGTGGAATATTGAAGCCCATAGCATAGCTCTTTGACATGTTTATCTTATGATTGCTCTGCAGGCTATATTCGTCTAATATCTCCATTACTCTCGGGAGGGAGGAAGTGGGGTTCCCCAAATACAGGAGTAGATCGTCAGCAAAAGCCGAACATTTGAACTGATGCTCACGGACCCGGATTCCCTCCACCCGGGGGTCGTTCCGGAGCGCCCTCAGCAGGTGTTCCATGGCCAAAACGTATAGGATGGGGGAGAGAGGACATCCCTGTCTGGTGCCATTTCCGATTGTCAAGGGAGTGGACAAAGTTCCATTAATCCTGATCTGAGCCTGAGGTGAGGTATATAAGGCCATTACCCTTTCCCGCATAATCGGGCCAAGTCCCAGAGACTCTATCACTCCGCTCAAGAAGGGCCAAGCTACTCTATCAAATGCCTTCTCCGCGTCCAGGGACAGGAGAAGGCACGGGGTTTTCTGAAGGCGAACCTGGTGGATCAGGGAGAATGTCTTAAGAGTGTTGTCCCTCGCCTCCCTGGTCGGGACAAATCCCACCTGATCCGGGTGGATAATGGTAGAGAGGAGAGGGTTGAGTCTGAGCGCCAGCAACTTAGCGAAAATCTTCGCATCCGTGTTGATAAGCGATATGGGCCGATAATTCTGGCACTGAGCGGGGTCCTTTCCCTCTTTTGGAATCACCACTATATGGGCCCTCAGGAAGGCCGGATCAAAAGGGGATCCCGTAGAGACCCCATTAAAAGCCCGGAGGAGGGGCTGGGACAATTCCGACAGAAGAGCTTTGTAGAAAAGAGCTGTATACCCGTCCGGACCTGGACTTTTGCCAGATGGGAGGGATTTAATGGCTGCAGCCAACTCCTCCTGGGAAAAGGGTTCTTCCAGGGAGGCGAGGGAGTCCTCGGGGAGTGGGGGAAGGGACGTTTTAGCTAAATACTCACGGAGTGATTCCCCTCGTGCACTCACCTCAGGGAGATTATAGAGCTGAGCATAGTAGTCCTGGAAGACCTTCAAGATATCATTTGTTAAGTGGGACACTCGACCTCCCGATGTCTTTATGGAAGGGACAAATAGGGCGGCTCTCTTATCCCTAAGTGCCCGGGCCAAGAACTTGCCCGGTTTGTTACACCAGGAATAGAATGAGCTAGAGCAGAGCTGTCTGTATCTTTTATGCCTATGTTCCATAAGCTGAAGAATGTCATGGCGTGTCTGGATCATGGCCCTCAGGTCCGTCTCCAGACCCGAAGTCTTATGAGACGCCTCTAATGCGGCTAAGCGAGTCAAGAGGGCCTGCAATTTCGCAGCAGCTTCTCTCTTGAGGCGCGCCCCATGCTTAATTAGGACACCTCTGAGAGTGCACTTCAACGCCTCCCATTGGACCTGCGGGGAAGAGGGATCATCTGCGTGGACTGATATAAATGTGTCCGTACAGTTCTGAAGGTCCTGGAGACATAGGGAATCCGACAGAAGTGACTCATTCAGTTTCCAAGAGAACCCCGGTCTGGTGTAATGAGGGAGGCTAATATCGCAGTGCACTGGGGCATGGTCCGAGTGGAGGATGCTGCCCACCGAGGCCGACACCACCCAGCGAAGCAGGGAATGCTGCGGTAGGATATAGTCTATGCGGGAGTAAGAGTTGTGAGGGAAGGAATAGAAGGTGAAGTCCCGCTCCTGGGGGTGCAGCAACCTCCAAACGTCCATCAGCTGCATGTCATGTAGCAGCTTCTTCACTCTGTTAAGTGTGCGGTGAGGTATCGATGAGTGCCCAGATGAGGTGTCTAGGGACGGGTTGAGCGCCAAATTTAAATCCCCCCCAGAATGATCTGACCCTGGGCAAAGTGCAGTAGGGCATCCAATGTTTTAGCGAGGAAGGATAGGTGGCCCGAATTTGGCATGTATATGTTTGCCAGTGTAAGGGTCTGGCCTTGGAGAGATATAGTGACAAACAAGGCCCTGGCATCCTCATCCCGATAGGTGTCTAACACCGTAACAGGAAGCGATTTGTGGAAGAAGATTGCCACTCCCTTGACTTTGGCTGAAGAACTACTGTTATGGCACCAGACTGGGAAATACTTGTTACGGTAGGATTGGATTTGCGAGGAAAGGAGATGGGTTTCCTGAAGGAAGAGAATGTGCGTTCTCTGTTTATGGAGGTGATAGAGGACCTGTGACCTTTTTTCGGGGACGTTAAATCCCTTAATGTTAAGGGACGTAAGGCGTAGATTCGCCATAACAATTGTTGAAGGGAGCATAAGTCACAACGTCCCCGTTATGAGGAGGGGGCAGCGCTCCGCCAAGCCAGTCAAAAGGTGTGGTACCAACAGTCAAGAAACTTTCAAATATCAAAAACAAAAGCCTAACAAAATCAGGCCAAATATCTAACAATAGCAGATATATAACTGCCATAACCCCATGCATGTTACTAAGGGTCTACCCTAATCGGGGGTTTCTCCCAGGTACCAACCAAGGAGAGCCAAGACAGAGGAGTACCGGGAGGGAAACAGGGAAACCACCACCACGCTAAAGAGCGCAGAGAGCCGTCCCCCAGAGGCCCCCCTCAAACACACTCGGGCAAGAGCGCTCCCCCCGGACCTCCCCAGAGGAAAGGGAAAAAAGGGCAGGTAGGCAGAAAGGGGTATGAGGGACAAGGTTATAGGGAAGAGGGAAAGGTCCGGAAGGGGCGGTCCCACCTCCTACTCAGGTCCAAAGGTCAGATGAGAGCTAAGCAATATTATAACATATAGATTTGTAAAAGAATGCAAGACACCACTGATGACTGAGAGAGTCTCCACCATCTCCACGGGCAGTCAAGGTCGACTCGTCCAAGGCAAAGGACCTGGACCAGGGACCACCGCCACAAAAGAAATTAGAAGAGGTGATGAGAAGAAAAAAAAGAAAAAAAAGGGAGCGCGAGCCCCAGGATCGATAAGATCCAGGAGTCCGCATCCCCCAGGGACGGGGGAGACCCAATCAGTGAGAGAACACAAGGGCAAACATATTCAAGAAATTGAACCGTGACTTGGTCCGCGGAGCAAGGACCCCTCAGCGGTTAAAGTGGTTTCTATTATAGCTATGTATATAGTATGGTAAAAAGACACTTCTGCCTTATTGGAAATCCCCTCAACCATCTACTTTAACACTGTTTCAAAGTGATTAAAAGTTGTCACAGTTCATTTTTAGCTTTTCTTATGCTTCTATAGGTTCAATGGATATTTTGCATGTAGAGCCTCTAGTTAGATACTAGAACAATATCTTGTACTAATATATAGTTTAATAATATCTTCGGTGTGCTGGTCATGACTTAGAGTTGTGATGTTTGCAGATTGGTAATAAATGTTTAAAGGGAACGTGTCATCAAAAAATGACTTATTTTTTAGGAATTTTTTGTTGTTTTTTTTTTAATTTTCACTATCACTTTCAATATTTTTGAATATTTAACCACTAGGCCTAATAATAGTTTGACACTTCCTGTTATGTAGAGAGAGATTCTCAGTAGTCTGCTCATTATCAGCACAAGCAGGGTCAAACTAAAAGGAGACACCAATGTGTATAGATAACACAGGATCCACCGGTCACAATAAGAAATAGTCACAGCTCACCCTCTCCACCTCCCTGTACAGTGACAGAGCATGCCTAGAAAACGTTCCTATAAAGGTCAATGGGACTGAGTCAGTCTTAAGCATCCTATGTGCATGAAGCTACTGTGAAGTATATCTCTGACTGCTGCTAAAAGCAGTGCAGGCAAGAATGCTGTCCCCACAATTATATATAGATGACTGAATTGAGAAATCTACAATCATAGAACAAAAACGGCAAAGAAGAAAAGAATATGGATCAGGGTCTTGATGTAATAAGTAAAAAAAACAAAAAACTTGGCGACAGATTCCCTTTTAGCATTTATGAACACTGGAATATAATTTTACAAAAACACAGCACTATCTTTAAAATCAAGATATCAGTTGCATCAGACCAAAAGCTGCTTTCATAACATGAACACAGGAACCAGAACAACTTGATCTCTTATCACGTAAATGCGGCCATAACCATATCAGTGGGGGGAAACAATTTATGTAAACTGAAGTTACAGAACATTTTAAAACATGAACTTTTGTTTCGTCATAACAGATTGCTTATGTCTTGAAAGGGGTTTTACCACTGTAGACTTTGATGGCATATCTCTAGGATGTGACGTCAAAGCCTGACCGACCTCTTGTACCTGGACTTATCTCAGGAATGGGCTCCAGAGAGTTACAGAGCAGACCTGCACTTATCAGACTTTGATGGCATATCCTAGCGATACATCATCAAAGTGTATGGTGGTAAAACCCCTTTCATAAAACTGTTTTAACAACGTATCCTCCTTATTTCATAATTACAGCTCTTTTTGGACCTTCTTTTTATCATTTATACTTAGTGTAAGAGCACCATCAGGGCAGTAATCATTTTTTTTTATTTATTTTTTTATTTTAAAAAGAGGCCCGCTGATATGGTGCAAAGTGGAAACTGGTATTGGGGGGCCCAGATACTTCAGCTGCATGAGGCCCTGAATGTCAGCCATATCTAGGTAAAAAAGGATATTATTCTTTAACTATGCACATATGCCTTTACTTATAAGTTGTCACTTTAAGGAGGATCTTTCAGTCTCTCAGTCACCTAACCTGGGCTATGCAGATGCCGCTATTGTATTCACTAAATATTGTATCCAAAAATATTGTATTACTTTTAGACATACTTGTAGTAGTCAACTTACAAAAAAATTGTAGCTTTGGGTGGCATTGCATTAATGACAAACCTATCAATACTAGACAAGCATTTGTCTGGAGGCATATAGTAGCTGATAGTTAACGGGGTTGTCTTACTACAATGATTGCTTTTTATGTTAAAGATCTTGCAAAAACAAGTCACTTTGCAATATGTGTCCATTAACAGTGTCCTACCTATTCTGACATATCCCCTCTTGTATGGGTTGCATCAGCTCCTCAGGTTGCTATAGCTACAGACCTGTTTACTCTCTCCTGATAGGCTGCCAGCACTGGTTGCTATAGCTACAGACCTGGCTTCTACTGCACTCTAGAAAAGCCAGTAAACACGCCCATGAATTCAAAATGAAACCAAGAAAACAGGAGTGAGGTGAGATGAATCGATGTAGTGAGACAACCCCTTTAAGACAATATTTTAATAGTTATAAGAAATATTTCTTTATATTTATAACTATTATTTTTAGATTTAGTTTAGCATTTGAGACCAATTAACATGTTCTAGAGCAGGGATGGCAGGTTTACTTTCACTGAGAGCCACATCAGCATTATGGTTTTAACAAAAGGGGCAACGTGCACCACATGGTCAGCAGAAGGCAAAGATGTCCTTTAAGGCTGAGCAGTAGCCATCCCCTAACACCTCCTGAGCTTTCTACACTGGAGGGTGGTGAGGGTGTCTGGGTAGGGCTGTCAGAGCTGGGCCATCACCTGTAAATTGCTGAACAGTGTGGTGTGCAGATGCATACTGGAGTTCAAAATTCAAAATTGACACCCAGGGCTACATGTATGAAAACTGTCTAGGTCTAAAACTCACTTTGTTGCCCAGAGCATCCAATCAGAGCGCTCCTTTAATTTTATATAGTGCTTTGGAAAAATGAGAGTGGGCGCTTTGGTTGTTAAGGGCAAAAAACTGAGTTTTAGATCTAGACAGTTTTCATACATGTGGCGCTCACTCTCTGTGCTGGTGTCGCCGCCTCTGTCTAGCACTGGTTGCATCCTCTGGAAAAAATTGAGAGTGAGTCCTTCTGCGTCCGGACCTTGTCAATCTAAGCTCTCTTGGACAACATAAAATGAAGTAGTGGGCCGAATTCAGTCCATAGATCTTGCGTTTGACACGTGTTCTAGAGTATAGATTGTGTAGAAGACGTTTTATAATGATCCATCTTTTGTGAGATCAAATGTGGGTTTTGATCTTTCTAGGAGAATGTTCAAGCAAAGTTGAAAAACCATTAGATCCCTATTTTGTAATGTAGGATCTGATGTTTACCATTCTTCTGTGCTTAACTCAGCTTATTTTACTTTATATTACTAAATCAACTCCTAACCTTATCATAGGGTCACAGCCAGTCATGTCATTGAAAATGCTAACTTCAGTCACATGCGTCTCTCTTGAACTAGTTTGACATATCACCTGATATGGGCTGCATTTGTGTAGATATGAATGGAGAGGGTGACTCAGTTTCTTAACTCACTGTTATGTTAAGACTTTAAAGTTTCCATTCCATGTAAGTTTCTGCTGACTGAATATTCAGGACAGTGATGATCTTTTGCTCAGCATTCCATCCGGTACAGATTTGCGTGATGTAGTGATTGTTTTAGTGAACGTGTACATTTTGCATGCTACATTCCAGAAAAGCATTGGCTAGTGTCAGGCTGTGATTCTTTTTATACCGGTCACCAGTGTCGGACTGGGTGGTCTAGGGCCCTCAGGGAAGTTGATCTTAGGGGCCCACCCTACAGCTTATATACATCAAAATATCACCTGTTACATTTTATACCTCTCGGACAGAAATGCATTTTACCATATAATACAGTGTGCAAAATAAAACTGTATTGTGCATTATGCAGTGAGTAACACATTAGTCTCACACATTTGTCATAGTCCAAGGCTATGTCTACACTGCAGTGGACAAAAAACGACCTGAAAACGAATTACTAAAAACGTTCATGAAACTGAGTTTTCTGTCCACTGCCTGTCAAAAGCAGCTGAAAAAACGGCAGTTTTTTAGCGCGTTTTTGTTTTTTGGAGCGTTTTTTGAAGCGTTTTTTGGAGCGTCTTTGCTCTGCTTTTTAATGTATGCACAAATTAAGCCATTGGATGTAAACTACACCCTACAGGCAGAGATAGCATGTTAAGTAGTCACTTCCTTTAGATCACTGTAGCCATTTTGAGCACATTGTCCTTTGTGTGCTGCTGCTGCGTGCTACTACTTTATTAAATTTTGCACCAGATTCCTGCACCAAAATCCACAAAAACCCACATTATCTTTGCATACAGCAAGATAACTGTATTAGCGTCAAAATCTGTAAAGAAAAGGATTTTAGCACCAAAATCCCAAAAAACACATTATTGCGCCAAATTCTGTAAAAAAAAATTACAATTTTTAGTGTCAGAAGCGTGATCAGTTTATTAGCGCCAACATTTTTAAAGATATTGATCTTAGCCCCCAAATCCGTTAAAAAACGGATTCTCACGGCAAAATCCGTAAAAAATGTATTTATTTGCGTCAAAAGTTAGATCACTTTATTAGCGCCAAAATCTTTAAAGATATGGATTTTAGCGCCAAAAGCCATAAAAAATCTGTAAAAAAAAAAAAATATTTGTGCCAAAAAATGTAAAAAAACGTATTTTTGCGCCAAAATTCGTAAAAAAAACCCCCGGATTTTTGGTGTCAGAGGAGAGATAACATTATTAGCGCCAAAATTTGTAAAAAAAAATTATTTTAGTGCCCAAAAACTTAAAAAAACGGAATCCGTAAAAAATGTAGTCTGGCGCCAAAATCCGTAAAAAACGTATTTTCAGCATCAGTAGCAAGATAACTTTATTAGCGCCAAAATATGTTTAGAAAAGGATTTTAGCATCAAAATCTGTAAAAAAACCAGATTCTGACGCCAAAATCTGTAAAAAACGTATTTTTAGCGAAAAAAAATAGGAATTGCGCAAAAAATCGTTAGCGACCAAAGCATGATCATTTTATTACAAAAGGTACAAAAAAGGACACATCAGACACTGGTATGCAAATTTGATAAGATATAACCTTTGTTACACCCACTATAGGTGGGACTTGGGTCTCCTGGGAGGGTTTTCATTGAAAAACCGCGGCAAAAAACGCAGCGAAAATGCGCCAAAAAATGCGCCAAAAGACGTCCGGCGCTTTCCATAGACTCCTGTAGTAAATTTTCTGCCCTGCTCTGGCGTTTTTTAGAGCATGTTGCAAAATACGACCAGTAAAAAAAGAGCAGAAAAAAGAAGCTCAGTGTAGACGGCAGGACGTTTTACAATAGAAGTCTATGGGAGATGATTACAGTCGTTTTTCCAGCGTTTTTAGGAAACGAAAAACGCTGAAAAAACGGACGTTTTTCTGTGTAGTGTAGACATAGCCTTACATATCAGATACGCATGGCTGAGCGGCTAAATCCATGCCCTTGCTATAATTTGCACCACAATTAAGCAGCCAACAACCTCACCAATAGGTAGGAAGGGAGAAGATAGGTCCACTGCTGCTGCAGCTTCTCATAAACCTCTTGCTGTACCACCATCCTGCTTCTCCTGTTTGTGCTCCAAAATCAGATTTGGGAGTGGCGTCGCTAGAACTTTTGCCACCCAGGGCCGTCATTAAGTTTTCTGCCCTCCCTTTTACAGACCACGCTCCCACTTTTTATGCCCTGCCTCTTTTTACAGGCCCCTTCTCATACTCATAAGTCATAATCATCACTTTTAGAAAAAATCATGTTTTTATGTTACTTTATTCTAAGTCAAAACATTGTTACAGTTCAGTCCATGGAGCAGTGTGAGGGTTTCATATCTGCAGGATAAGTTAATGACTAAAATGCAACCCTGAAAAAACTTTGAGATTCTTAGTTCACACGTTTTGATCAAAAAATGTTTAAGCCACCCACGGCTTAAACGTGATCTCAAGGCGGGTGGTCCTACGCTATCTTTACCTCTCAATAGAGCCAAATTCAGACTTCTCATTGGGCCAACTGACCTCCATTATCCAGAGAGAAAAATAAGACACCAACCTTGCAAACATGCTGCACTTATAACAGCCTGTGAAAGTGGGCGGAGTGCAAGAAACCAAAATGGAGGCATCACTTCCTACCTATCGGTTGGCCCAATGAGAAGTCTGAATTTGGCTCTATTGAGAGGTAAAGTTAAAATGCAACGCTGGCACAGAATCCCCAGCAGTCTCCATACAATATCTGCTACCCCCACACTAGCCCACATACAATATCCATCTCTCACACTAGCCCACATACAATATCCAGCCCACAATGTCCACCTCCAAGTTTTCCCTTGGTCACGCACCTTGCCAATTTCTAAAATATACAACACTATACTACACAAGCAAGGAAGTAAAAGTTAAACCCCTAATCTCAAAGTCAGGGACAGTTGTGCACTCACTATTACAATCAGGGAAAAGTGTACGCTGCCACTATACAAGCACTGATATAACCTACAAGACCACAGACTGCTAAGACACCAGCTCGGAAATAACTTACAATTTCACCATATAGAGACAACAGAATCATCAGAAACCAGCTCAGGTTACATTACATGACAGTGACTACAGCACTGATACAACCCAGAGGCAGAATAACCCCTGACATGCAGGGATTCACAGGAGATATCTTCTCTGATGAATCATTCTCTTCTCTGATGAATCGTTCCCTTCTTTGAGTCATTTGTTTTACCTTTTCTTCTCCATCCGACTCAGACAGCAATGACAACTTCTCTTGGCTTCAACTCAGAATTTACCACACAATTCCTACCTCTATTAAGTAAGTAGGTAGTAATATTACCCACCATAAAGTAGGTAGGTATATAGACCCCAGTAGTTTAGTATATAGGCCCACTGTAAGTAGTTATAGTAGCCCCCTATATGTAGCTAGGTATATATACCCCTTGTAGCTAGTTATACAGCCCCTGTAGATATATATGGCCTCTATAAATAGGTAGGTTGGTATACAGCCCCATGTAGATGGTAGGTATATGTGGCCCTTGTAAGTAGATATACAGTCCCTTGTAGTTAGGTATCTATGGCACCTGTAGGTAGATGGGTATTTATACATCCCTCTGTAGATAGGTATACAGCCCCCGTGTAGATAGGTAGTTATATATGTTCTCTATAGGTATACAGCGCTAGGTAGGTATGAATGCCCCTTGTAGGTAAATAGGTAGCTATACAGCCACATGTAGGTATACAGTGACCTGTAGGTACATACTGCCCCTGTAGGCAGAAATTGGAGCCATGTAGGTAGATACTGGCCACCTGTAGGTATAAATTGGCCCCCTGTAGGTAGATACTAGCCACTGTAGGTAGATACTGGTCACCTCTGGCAGTTTAGGAGCTAGTATCTGGCATGAGGTCATCACGCCACCTACGCCAGGACATTGCTCCTGGTGTCTTCTAAGCCTGTAGCCTAGGGCCTAAACCCTGGGCTTTCAGCCTAGGAGATACATTGGCACAGGAGGCGTGAGAACATCACTGTATCACGCCCCCTGTGCCTCTAACTCCTGTGAGCTGGAGGTCAATAACCATCGGCTCTCTGTTCCGCCATATTTGCAGCAATGTGGCGGGTTTGGGCCTGCACAGCAACAGGAGTTGCTGCCCACCACATCCATACTAAATGAAGATGTGGCCACCTCGCCAGGTATAATAAAAATAGAATGATAGCAGCCACTGTGCATGCAGATTTATTTTTACAAAAATGTAGCAGTAGAAGTAGTAACATATCATTTGCCTAGGATATGAAATAACTTTTTGGCCTCTGGGACCCCAGCCAATCCCAATAATGAAGTGGCCCATTGCTGACTCAGCACTCTGATCCCTTTATACTCTTTTTTTTTTTTTTTTTGTATTGGTGTAGGGTCAACCTTTGTTCGAGCATAGCTCTATTCAAGTGGATGGGGCCGGCTGCAATGCTCTGCACAACTTACTGGCCAGGAGTAGCATTGTGCAGAGAATGAATCAGTATTGCATCCTCTTCATCCTCAGGATCAACAGGGGGTGGTTCCAGAAATCGGACACTCACCAACCATATCCTTGTGTTATGCCATCACGTTTTACTATTTACTATTGTCCAATATGTACTGTACCTAATAATAAACATTACACAGGGGATGTACACTGAGCAAACAAAGTCCCAGCTCACCTGCTATAATAAGGTTGTTGAGGAGCACGGAGCAGTGTTGGATAATAAAGATATCAATGGTAGAAAATAGGGAGGAATTCAAGCTCATGTCATTAAAAAATTGCTTTTTTATTTTTGAAGTTTAAAATCCAGAGAAGACACAATAATCTGGATTTTATGCTTCAAAGATAAAAAAAAGCTATTTTATATGAGATGAGCTGAAATTCCTCCCTACAGCAGCGCTTTTCATTATGTTCTGGGCTTCATCATATGCACTGCAGGTTGCCGAGGGTCTGTGAGTAGATCTTGACACATATCATGTGTCATCTGTAGCCTGCCCATCCTCATTTCGTTATGGCAAGGTGTTTATTTCTGCCAGGGGTTTGTTAGTATTCTCTGACAAACATTATATGTCATTGAGATTTAGCATAGGCATTTGTGAATGTATGACACATAGGCACAAGAACTATTTTTGCCAAATTTGTTTGGCTTAGCATCCTTTATAATTTTTTCATTCCTACACTATTGCCTATTTCTCATTCTCCCTGATAAATCTGTACATTAACAAGGGAATTGCATTGGAGTCTTTCTAGAGAATTCTATTTTGTTTCTAGGAGAAGACAGTTCTTCCTTTCTTTGAGCTGTTTCCTCATACTCTTTTGTGTTTTGTCCCCTTTAGAGACAATGTAAGGGTTGATAGGGCTTTGTTGCTGTGTGGGGTCTACTTTGTGAGAGCGCTATTCTTACTTTAAGTAGGGGCCTGTTTATTAGACCTGATTAGAGTCATTTTGGTTTCCACCAATTAGTTTGATTTGTCAGGTCTGCACTACTGGCCCTTTAAGGATTTTGTTGCATCCTCAGTCAGGGTGCGACTTGGTGATTAATGGGTTAGGCACTTGAGCCAATCCCTAGCTGAGGCGGGGGTTTTAAACCGCTGTCTGCCTGGCCCTGCTGGTGATGGCTTTTTGTGTCCTAGATTTCTGTTTTGCTGGTTCTCTGATTTTGTCTTGTCTTTCTGGTTACTCTCCTGTTCTGTTCTTTAGTACTATGCATACTCCTGGTTTGACCTCAGCCTTTAAGACTATTCTTTATTTGTTATCTGTGGCGTCTGTTCCTTGATTGTTGTACATTTGTCTTCTGTCTGTTTGGCACACGTAGGTATAGTAGGTATAGCTCAGGAAGCAGAATCACCAGCCAATATTTTTTTTCCTCTTCTGACTATGGAACCTTTGAAGGCATTAGTGGCCCGAGCTTTGGTTTGACGCAGCTAGTTCAACTTTAGCTAAAAGGGCCCAAAATGCGAGTCTATGTCCTCCGGGGGTGCTTTTTTCAGTATACCCACCTTTTGGAAAACCCAACTCCACCTGCCAAAATGGGTTTCTGGGGGAAACTGAAAGTATTTTCCCTGTTTTTCCAAGAGGTTTGGAAGGTTGAAAATTTTGGGTTTTAGGCCCCTTTTTCATAGTTTCTTTAGTTTCATGGGGTTTGTAAGGCTAAAAAAAGACAAGCCCGCCCATCTAGTTCAGCCGTTGTGCTAATTGTTAAACCCCAGAGGGGAAAAACCCCCAAGGGAGGTGAACCCAAATTGTCCTCATTTTAGGGAAAAATTCCTTCCTGACCCCAAATCTCTCAATAAAAAACCCCGGGATAAAATCCCCCTCTCCTGAATCCTAGTCACGTAACTTGTTATATTATTACGCTCCAGAAATTTTCACCCAAAACCCCTTTTTGAACTCGGCCCAAAATCTGGGGGGGGGAAAATTCCTTAGTCTCATTTCTCTTACAGAAAAGAAACCCCTTTCTATGTTTTATGTGAAACTTTGTTTCCTCAAGACTTTAAGGGGCCCCCTTGTTCTGGGAAACACCCCTGTGTATAAAAAAATTTTTGGGGAAAAGATCCTTATATTGACCTTTTGATGTTTTTAAAACAATTTTAAATTATTTTCCCCCCGAACCTTTTTTTCCCTCAAAATTTAAAAAAACCCTAATCTTCCCAAATTTCTTTCTTGTACGTAGCCAACCGGGTTTTTTTAAAATTTTTTTTTGTTCCCCCCTTTTGTACCTGTTCAAGCTCTAAAATGTCTTTTTTTGTGCAATGGTCCCCAAAAATAAACACAAATTCCTTTTTTGGGTCAAACCCCGGATTTTGAAATAAGGGAAAATAATTTTTTCTCATAAATTGCATCTTCCCCCTTTTAATGCACCCCCCTTACCCCTATTTGTTTTGGCTGCTGCTGCCCTGCACTGGCTGCTAAAATTTAAAATTTTCTGTCCCCCCGGATTCCCAAAGGGTCCTTCCCCATGTCATTTTTAAACCCAGTGTTTTCCCATTTAACATGTAATCAGTAATGGTTTCTTTTCCCGATGTGATAACCTTTGCTTTTAAAAAAAGTTTTAAAACCTCATCTGCCATTTCCCTGGGGCCCCTCCAACTTATCCGGGACCCCTTTTGTAATAACATTTTTATCCTCTTTTGTGTTGATTATTTTACAGAGCTTAGTATGGGTCTGCAAAGATCGATATTTTTACTGTGAATTCCTTTTTGTAAGATCATTAATGAAAATGTTAAAGAGGATGGGGGCCCAAATTCTGAGCCTTGTGGCCCCCACAAAGAAAACAGCGACCCCGTCGAGTTTTGTACCGTTAATTTCTCCCTTTTTTTTCTTTTCAGTAGCCAGTTATTACCCCACTTCCCACACTTTTTCCCCCAGTCCAAGCATCTATTTTATTTACCAAATTTTTTATTGGCACCGTTTCAAATGCTTTAGAAAAATCTAGCATTGACACCCGGGCCCCAAAACCCCCATCCCCCTAGCAGGGACTTCCCCCATAGAAGTGAGGGAGTTTAGTTGCCCGGGGGCCCCGATCCTTAAGAACCCTTTGCTGGAACTTATACATTTTTTTTCCCAGTGGATCCCTCCAGGATAGCTTTCTTGGGGAAAACCCTTCAAATTTTTAAACCTAAAAAAAGGGGTTAAAGGTTTAAAACGGGCCTATGGGTTTCCCCGGGATCATTTTTTGGCCCCCCCTTTTTTAAAAATATTGCCCCCAAAATTTGCAATGCCCCCAACCTTTGGGACATCCCCCCCTTTAATTAGACAGCCCAGGGAAAATTAAAAAAAGGGGGGCCTATCTATGACATATTTAAACCCTCTCTTGGGAACCCCGTGGGTGTATGCCATCTGGACCTGGGGTTTTGTCTAAAAAAAATCTTCCTAAGACGGGGGAAAGCACTTTTTCCTGGGTTAGACAAAAAAATTTTTTAAGTTGGATTTCCCAAAAATCTTCTGTTCAACAGGAAGGTCATCCTCCTGGGTAAATACAGTGGAGAAAAAAGTGTTTAATAGTTTCCCTTTTTTCTCATCGCCCTTACGCCCTCCCCTCAGTAATTTTTTTAAAGGGGCCCAAAATTTTCTGTTTTAATCTTTTTACTATTTATTTAGTTAAAAATATTTTGGGGTTAGTTTTTCTTTCTATAGAATTTTGTCTTTCCGTCTCCCAGCTTTGGGTTCCTTTATCTTTTTTTTACACACTTAATTTTTTTCCCTGTACTTCTTAAAGCCTCTTCACTGCCCTCCTGTTTTAGTAGGGTAAACGTTTTTTTTTTTTTTTTTTTATTGCCTCTTTTACATCCCCGTTTTATCCACATTGGGGTTTTTCCTGTTTCCCAATTTTTTTTATTACCATAAGGTATGTACCTCTCACAAATGGGGGGCCTAGGAATTTTTTAAAAAAAATCCCCCTTTTTTAAATTTGTGCGCCCTATTTAAACACATTTTTCCCAGTCCAAAACGGTTTTTTGGGGCCTTCCCCAAGCAGAATAAAAATTTGCCCTTCCCAAAAACAGTTTTTTTGTTGGGGTCCTTGACAAAAAAAAATCTAATTTAAAAGGGTAAACGGAAATTTTTTATATTTTTGGTCACATTTCCCCAGGTTTTCCCCCCAAACCCGAAAACCCTTTTTTACTCTGTTTAGTTAAATTTTTTTTAAAATTAGGTCTAGAAGGGGTTTCCTATCGGTTTCCCCGCACCATTTGGCAAAAAGGGAATTATCATTGTTATTTACAAAAAACCCGTTTCCTTTATGAGAGCTACAAGCTTTTGTTTCCCCCAAATTTAGTCTGGATAGTTAAAAATTTCCCCCAATTTAAAAACCTCATTAATGATTAAAACCCCCCCATCCCATTTGTCCCGAGGAGTACATCTTTCCCTGGGTTCTTTATATTTGGGGGCCTATAGCAGACCCTATTAGGGATTATATTTTATTTTTACCCCATTATAATTTTCCCTTTAAAGGGTTTCCCCATTTTTCATTACCTGAAACCCATTCTTCCCGCAGTGGTTTGGGTTTTTAGACAGGGTTTTACATAGAGACAAAACACCTCCCCCCCTTTTGGGCTTTTTCGATCCTTTCTAAAAAGACTGTAAAAACCCTTTTAAGTTAACCCCCCCCATCCCTAGGCCCCCTCGTCCAGCCATGTCTCAGTTATCCCCCCCCCCCCCTAAAGGGCATTTTTTCCCTTTAGCTATTAATACTTTTTAGTTCATTAAATTTTGTTGGTCAGACTCCTGGCATTGGTCCGCAAAGAATTTTTTAGATTTTTAAAATTTTTTCCTTTCTCCCTGAAATCCTTTTTTTTCTAATTTCCACCCCCCCCCTCCACCCCCCTGTTTTTATTCCCAATTCCCAGCCTCTATCTTCAATATCTTGCATTTCTATATGTGTAGTTTACCCTCCCCCCCCCGTCCCTAGTTTAAATATTCCTCCCAACCTTTTCCCGGCCCCTTTTGTCCCCCAATACCCGCTGGGACCCTCCCCATTTAAAGGGGAAGGCCCCCTCCCTAGCATGAAACTGTAGCCCAAAACAGAAAATAAACCCAGGGCTCCAAAAAACCCCAAAACCCTCTTTCCTACACCAATTTTTGAGCCTTTTTATTTACTTTTAAATTCCCCCCCCCGTGCCTCCTTTGGGTGGCTCGTGGAACAGGGTTTTATTTCTGAAAATTTTTTACCTTGGAGGGGCCTTTCCCTGACTTTTGGCCTAATTTCCCCGAAATCGTTTTTTAAGGAAAAAATCCCACCTACCTCTAAAATTTGCATGGGGCCAATGTGGAAAAATAACAGTGGGTTCTCACCAGCCCCCCCCAAACAAATTTTGTCAAAACCCATCCCGGAAAATGTCGGGAACCCCTGGGCCCAGGAAAAAAACAAAAACTGTTGACGACCCCGGGCTTTGTGGCAGAAATTTCCCTGTCTGTGCCCCTAATAATTTATCCCCCAAATTTCTAGCAACCCTTTTTACCTGAAACCCCACTCCTAATTCCCCCAAACAAAATGGAGCAGACAGGGGTAGGTCTTGCGCAGCAAAAAGCTATTTCTGAACCGACATCCCCCTCATCCGCCAATCTTGCAAATGTTTTGGGGTGTACCAGTTTAGGACTCGCCGCCCTGACACTCTGCCCTCTACCCTTCTTTCTTACTGTTACCCATCTAGCTGCCTTATGGTCCTGCACCTCCATGCTCCCCAGTATCTACACCTGTGAGTGATTGCTCAGTGGGCAGCCGGCTCGCTTCCAAGTTGGCAATGGATCTCGTGTAGCCACTTGCTCATTTAGATCCAGGATCCGGGCTTCTAAATGTGCAGTGTGCACACATATTGCACAGCAGTATGCCCCCTCGAACTGTTGCTCAAGGATGGCATACATTGCACAGTTGTGCACTGGACAGCATTGTCAAACATGGAACTCATGGGGATGTTACCAAAAAGATATATGACTAAATTATAATAATAAGTAATACAATACTGTCCCCTCTAAACTCTCCAAATCTAAAGTCTCTCAATCTCAAGTCTCCACACTTAAAAGAAAAAACACACATTAAAGAAAACACTCGCAAGACTCGTTCACACACTCGCTCAAAATGCTCAGCTTTAAACCTTACCCACACTGCTGTTTGGCTGTGCTGCAAACTCTCCTTCAGAAGCAAAAGGCCATGTGGATCTGAGGACCAACGTGTGGGGTTAATCATTTCTTTGCTTCAGGGAACTGAAAAAGCTTGGGTCTTTTCCTTGAATAAGGCTCTCCCGAACTCCTGTCTATTGATTCCTTTTTTCAGGCCTTGGAACTCCTATAAGATGAATCAGACATCAGGTCTACTGCTCTGAGTTCAGACGCTGGTCCGTACCCTCATAGTGGAACGACCCAGCACTTCAGTGTTTTTTTCGGCAAGGGCTGAGACACTTAGGGTGTCATGTATGATTTTTGGCGTCCAGGCGCCATTTTTTTTTGCATGCATTTGTAGCGTAGAATGCGCTTGAATCTATTTAACCTGTTCTACTGTGGGTCATAGACACTTCTGGCTCAGGTAAACCACTTTTATAGGTGGTCAGGTATTTCCCAGTATATGTCAAAAAGTAATTTTTTCCTGTCTGTATTTTGTATAACAGCCACAGTCTTTTCAAGTAATTAGTTTCTCTACCGCGGTTCTGCAGTGAATTTCCTGAATGCACGTGTTGCTAGTGTTTTGGGTATTCCGTTGCTGTCTCTTGGGACCCCTGTTAATGTGGTTGCTATAGATAGTACACCCCTCTGTCAAGGTACTATTAAGTTCTATACTCCTCTGGTTAATTTAAAAGTAGGAGCCTTGAATTCTCAGTTAATTTCTTTTTTTGTACTTGATAACAGCTGATATTGTTTTGGGTTTACCATGGTTACAGGCTCACAATCCTGTGATCGACTGGGGAAAATCTGATCATGTGAAATGTTTTAACTCTGTTTTCTTCATAAACCCGTCCATACTTGACTTTATCCAAGATTTTTCGGATGTATTTTGGATATGAACTGCTTCCTCCTCATAGGCCTTATGACTGTGCCATCGAGTTACTTCCACACGTTAAGTTTCCTAAGGGTCGGATTTTTAATCTGTCTGTACCTGAAAGAGAGGCCATGAAAGGGTATGTCAAGGATAGCCTCCGCAAGGGTCATATCCACCCCTTTGTATCCCCCGTGGGGGCAGGCTTTTCCTTTGTTAAGCTCTGTCTCAAGGGCCCCCTCTCTGACTAACCTTCACCCCTGTGCCTTTTTCTCACAAAAATTCTCCCGCACGGAGAGTAATTTTGATGTTGGGAATCAGGAATTTCTCGTTATTAAGTGGGCATTTAAGGAGTGGCATCGTTTTCTGGAGGGGGGTAGATATCAAACAACTGTACTCACGGACCACAAGAATCTGACTTATCTCAAGTCTGCCAAGAGACTTAATCCTAGACAGGCTAGACGGGCCCTGTTTTTTACTTGGTTTGATTTTACTGTTACCTACAGACCTGGTTCCAAAAATGTCAAAGCCGATGCTCTGTCTCGAAGCTTCTGCACCACTCAGTCTTCCAAATTACCCTCGAAACTCATTTTAGTTAAAGAGGTGGTTGTATCAGCGGTCTACCCAGACCTGCCAGTGATATAAGAAAATTTAAAGATTTAGCTCCTCTGTCAACTCCCAGTAGGAAGTTGTTTGTACCAGTACAATTTAGATTCCTGCACATGAACTGCACAATTCGGTTCTTTGCGGGCACCCAGGGATTGTGGGAACTAAAAGACTAGTTGCCCATTCTTACTGGTTGCCATCCATGCTCTGTGATATCACCACCTATGTGTCCGCCTGTGAGACATGTGCTTGAACTAAGGTCCCTCGGGTTTGTCCTATGGAGGAACTTCGTCTTTTACCCATTCCTCAAAGGCCCTGGTCACATTTGTCCATGGACTGTCACTGATTTACCCCTCGCTGAGGGAAAGACTGTAATGTGCGTAATTGTTGATCATTTCCGTAAGATGTGTCATTTTGTGCCCCTGTCAGCTTCCAAGCTCTAAAATTTTGTCTTTCTTTATTGATCATGTTAGTTCGTCTTGACGGGATTCCTGAAAACATTGTTTCTGACAGAGAAGTATAGTTTGTAGCTAGGTTTTAGAGAGCTTTTTGTCCAAAACTTGGAGTTCAGTTATCATTTTCCTCGGCTTTCCATACTGAGTCTAACGGTCAGACTCTTGAACAGTACCTTAGGTTTTATTGTGCTGATAATCAGTCGGACTGGATTACTTACCTTTCCTTGGCAGAGTTCGCCATCAATACTTTGCTGTTTTTCTGTAATTATGGCTTTCATCCACACTTTGTTTCTCTCTTTGTCCACCTCTGATAACCTCAAGGAAGAGATTGAATTAGAAAAACTGTGCACAGTCTAAACCTGAGAAAATCCCAGTCCATATATAAAAGGAACACTGATAAGAGACGCACTTCAGGGCCTGGGTTTGCTGTAGGGGATAAAGCTTGGCTTGCCACCAAAAATATGAGCGTTAGAGCTCCCTCATGTAAGTTGGTTCACAAATATATTGGTCCCTACTCCATTCTCCAGGTTGTCAACCCAGTCACTTTTCATCTTCGTCTCACGCCGACTTTCCGGATCCATGTCTTCCACAAATCGCTGCTCAAAATGTACATACCTCCTATCGGTCCTTGTAAGGAACCTCCCCCTCCTATACAGATAGTGGAGGAGCTAGAGTTCAAAGTTGAGCATATAGTGGATTCCCGAAGAGTCAGAAATGCTCTTCAATATCTTGTACATTAGAGTATGTATGGAGCAGAGGAGCGCACATGGAAATCTGCCTCCTTGATCCATGATGATCGTTTAGTGAAGGAATTTCACTAAAACTTCCCTCTGATGCTTGTCCAGGACCTAAGGGTCCGGTGGCCCCTCGTAAAAGGGGAGTGCTGTCAAGGACTGTGCTACTGGCCCTTAGAGCATTTTGTTGCGGCCTCAGCCAGGGTGCGGCTTGGCACTTAATGGGTTAAGCACTTGATCCTATCCCTGGCTGGGGTGGGGTTTTTAATCCTTTCTGTCTGCCAGTCTCTGCTGGTGATTGCTTTTTGTGTCTTAGCTGTTTGTTTTTCTGCTGTGTCGTTTTGATGGTTCTTGGATTGTGGCTTGTCTTTCTGGTTACTCTCCCATTCTGTCCTTTGGTACTTCGAATACTCTTGGTTTGACCTCGGCCCATAAATCTATTCTTCATTCGTTATCTGTGGTGTCTGTTTCTTGTTTGTTGTACGTTAGTCTTTTGTATGTTTGCCTCAAGTTTTACTGGGAACAGCTCAGGAAGAGGTTCGAGTGCGGGGTCGCCCTTTTCGGGGCGTTTGCTTTGCTTAGGCAGGATAAGCCAGGGCGAGACTAGGGCGTCCCTTACATTATTTTTATATTTAAATCAAAGTTTATGTTTTATTAGTCACTTTTTTCTAGGAGGTACCCATTTGTGCTGGGATTTCTACAGATTACTTCAGCACAACACAAACGGCTCCCTTTTTCAAGTTGCTCTCCAGACAACTTCCTTTTCAGTACTGTCCCAGTCCAGTTGTGCAAGGTGCTGGCATCTGGTGATAAAGTGCACTTTCTAAGCAGTTCCCTGTACTGGCTACCTTGCTCTTTGTGCTCATTTCTGTCTGTATCCCTTGTTTTCTCTTTCTGGCTTATCTTTAGTAGGATTTCTGTGAGTGAGGCAGCTGTTCCCCTGCCTGCCCTATCTGCCCTATCTCCTCTCGCTGTCTGCACCCTAATAAGCTGCTTGCCCAGCTGCTCTCCCCACTTTTAACTCAGTTAATCCCTTTCATAACTACACTATGAATCCGCAATAAAATAAAGATATATAACTTTATGTTCCCATTCCTATAACCCTTCATTGCTGTACATGTGAATCACAATAGAGATGTACCGTATATACAGTATATACACATATATATATATGTATTGCCCATCTTTACAGTACCAATGAAAATAAGAGACTTATGAGAGAAGAGAAACTCAATTGTTTGTATGAAAAGGTGTCTTGAGATTCTAGTGGTGTGGTACCCCATTATAGCGAGGATGTGGTTTGGTTTAGTGTAGCTACAACATGAAACTCAATAGGGCAATATATGGCTTGATGTGGGTTCTGTATGACATTATTCATTTAAAGCATAGTATTCTTTTCTAAGTACTAAGCGTAGCATGGTAATGTATGGTGTCATTTATTTAGGGACTGTATGGTTCTATAGCAGTAGCTTTTGATATAAATATGGCTAATACCAGGATGAAACAGAAGTCTGAATAAATTAACAAACATTGCTGTCCCTCTTTTGTATTTGAACTTTGGGAGGTTTGAATAAACTAATTAAATGTTTGATTACATTGAGTACAAATCTTACACAAATTCTCATTGGGTTCCAGCATCATCTCTAGTGTTGAGCGATTGCGTTGGCTATCGAGATCGAGCGATAGTCGATAGTCGGCCGCTATCGATAAGGTTTTTCGATAGTGAGCATCGATTATGAGCGATTACCATTAAAGTCTATGGGAGAGCAACAACACCTTCATTATTACACCCAAACAAGGCTGGAGAAGCTGAAATTAACATCCACAACAGTCAAATGGATACGTGCTACATCTTAGGCAACACACTTAGGTTATAAAAGTCACAGAACCTTTCAATTCACCTGTGGTGAATATAGAATTGCTGTTTTAAGATTTACGTGGATGCTGCGTCAATGAACAAACCTGGGTGTGCAAAAGTCAAAAAACACGTAACTGTTATGTTTTGGTATAATAAACGGTATTTTTTGCACCTTTCAATTCACCTGTGGTGAATATAGAATTGCTGTTTTAAGATTTACGTGGATGCTGCGTCAATGAACAATGCTGGGTGCGCAAAAGTCAAAAAACACGTAACTGTTATGTTTTCGTATGATACACGGTATTTTTGGCAACAAACAACCTGTGCTGACTACAAGATTGCTGGATTGTAATTTAACTGCAAGGTGGATATATCAACAGTCACAGTGTGTAATGGGTAAAATTAAAATGAACACATATCTGAAATGTATACTGATAATAAAAGTGGAGTTTTGCACCTAACAAAGAGACCTGCAGTTACTAGAAATGATGTGTATCCAATATAAGTTCAGGCTGCCCAATATCCAGGAAATATTTCAATAGCAAACTGTTAATAATAAAGATATTCCACTACAATGTCTACACTAAGTCTTGGTGAACTTTATCCAGTGTTCTTTATAGATAGAGCTTGTCTGTGTTCGCCCACGGGGCCCCCCCCCTGCTCTCCCCCCGTGAATTTACAGTGGTAGATGCTGCTTTAAAATTCTCTAGCTAACTACATAAAATCTTCAAATCTCTAATATAACTAAATTGGAAGGATCACAGCTAATAGTAGAGGTTTCTCTGTGCAGAAATAGACTAATTTCGCTGAGCTGTTTGGCCACAGGCAGAGCGCAGGTCCTATCCCTATGAGACGCTGAGAGACACTGAGGCTGAAACAGGAAACGCTGTTCTATGTAAAACGAGGTCATGTGATTTTTCCAGCTAATCGCAACCATACACATCCCAGTCATGACGTCGCACACACATCTCACCCTGCTCTATTCTGTAATCTGATTTGCTGGCCGCCAAAATTACAGGAAGCGCCGAAAAAGGCGCGATCTTAATAGATGATGCACAGATTTTAACCTTAATTATCGCATGATCTGGAAATTTCGATCACCATAAAAACCTTGCCGATTTCAACTTTGTCGATAAAAATCGCTCAACACTAATCATCTCACATTTTCACTAGTCTGACTAGTCTCAGCATATCTGCCTTATCTGGTGGCTCACACTGTAACTGTTCAGATAGCAGCTGGGCTTTAGTATATTGCTGAAAACCAGAAAAACACTCCTCTTAAGATTTATTTATAGTAACTTTACTGTACAAAAAAGGTGTAACCGTAGGTAACAATAGAAGGTGTGACCCATTGGAGGCCTGGATCCTGACATCTATTTTCACATATTTGTATGAGCATGTGCTACTGGCCTTATGCATCAGGAAAGGTTGATGTCACAAGCTTAGGTCACAATCAAAGTTTACATAATTTATTATCATGCCATCTACTGAACGGGTAACGTATAATCCCATGTCATCTACAGAATGTGTAATATATAATCCCAAGCCATCTACTGAACGTGTAAAAGGGAAGTTGAAGTGTCTGTTCACAAATGCCAAAGCCTCGCAGGCAAAATGGGGGAGCTTGAGGTGTAAGTTCTAGAGGTACAGATTGAAGTGGTTGGTGTTGCTGAGACTCCTCACATGATTAAGCTGTTATCCTTTAGGGCTTTACACTACTTAGGAAGGACAGGGCAAACAGGAAGGGAGAAGGAGTGTTTCTATATGTCAGGAGTGATATGAAGGTGAGTGTGAAAGAGACAATAGCAGGTGAAGATGTGGAAACCTTGTGGGTGGAAATACAAGTGGGGGTTAGCACAGATAAAAAATATTTTTGGTGTAACCTATAGACACCAAAACAGCACTGAGGAGATATAGGATCAGCTGCATTAACAAATGGAATAGGCAGGTACAGTAGTAATAATGGGCAACTCCAATTACCCAAATATTGACTGGGGTCACGGTTCTGCTTCAACTGCAAAGGAGAGGACGTTCCTCTGCCTGTTACAGGATAATTTTGTGGGCTAGTTTGTGAAAGATCCCACTAGAAGTGATGCTCTGTTGGATCTGGTCATTTCTAACAAAGCAGAACTTGTTGGAGCGCTCACAGTTTCTGAAAACCTTGGTAACAGCGAACACAATATAACTAATTTCAACCTAAACTGGAAAAAAAAACAGTCACAGGCTGGGAGGACAAAAACCTTTAATTTTAAAAAGGCCAATTTTCCCTTATTGAGGGTCGCACTACAGGACTGGTAGCAGCTATCATCAAATAATGATGTAGAAGCCAAATGGGAGGGCTTTAAATATACCTTGGAGAATTATATTGCAAAATGTATTCCTATAGGTAACAAGTATAGGAAATTAAAATTAAATGCAACATGGCTTCTTCCTTCATTTAAAAGGGCAATAAATAATAAAAAAAAGGCATTTAAAAAATATAAGCCAGAGGATTCATTACTGGCCCTTGAAAATTACCAAGAGTTTAATAAAATCTGTAAAAAGGTGATCAAATCAGCTAAAGTACAAAATGAAAGGCAGGTGGCCAAGGACAGCAGAACTAACCACAAGAAATCATTTTAACATATAAATGCTAAACAACCAAAATTGGACCCTTAAATAACAGTAATGAGGAGTTGGTCACTGGGGATCAGGAGAAGACAGAGCTACTAAATGGGTTCTTCAGCTCTTTGTATACAAAAGAGGATAAAGTAGCTGATGCCTGTAATGTTAATACATCATCCGATATAATAAATTGGTTGACTGTAGAAATGGTCCAAGACAAGTTAACCAAACTGAATGTGAACACGGCTCTAGGCCAAGATGGCTTATACCCAAGAACTCTTAAAGAGCTCAGCTCAGTTATTTCTATACCCCTGTACATGATATTTAGAGATCCTCTGGTGACTGGTATAGTGCCAAGAAACTGGCGCAAGGCAAATGTGATTCCCATCTTTAAAAAGGACTCCAAGTCTTGCCCAGATAATATAGACCAGTAAGTTTAACTTCCATTATGGGAAAACTGTTTGAGGGGCTCATAAGGGACTACAGGCAGTCTCTGGGTTACGAACGGGATAGGGACTGTAGGTTTGTTCTTAAGTTGAGTTTATATGTAAGTCGTAACAGGCATATTTATTAAAAGTAACTCCCACACAAAAGGTTTGTTTTTAGTTTTGAATAGTGCAGGAAGAGGTTTTTACATTTTTGTTGTCTGTGCCCCTGATAAGAAGATTTCATCTAATTTTCATCTCATGTGCTGCTGTGGCATGCTGGAACTTGTTGTTCCACAGCTACTATCTGCTGTGGAATGTGGAACTACAAGGGCCAGCATGACCCGTAAGTCTCCGTTTGTAACTAGGGGAAATATGTAAGTCGAAACGGTGTAAGTCGAGGACTGTATGTATATACGGAATTATGTAGCTGAAAATAACATAAGTGATTGCCAGCATGGTTTTACTAAGGACCAGAGTTGTCAGACCAGACTGATCTGTTTTTATGAAGAGGTGAGTAAAAGTCTGGATAGCGTGGTGGCAGTGGACATAATGCCTTATGTATGAAAACGGTCTAGCAGTACGACTGTCTTTATTTCCTATAGCAACCAATTAGAGCTCAGCTTTTATTTCATATAGTGCTTTGGGAAAATCAAAGATGGGCAATCATTTTGTTTACTGTGGGCAAAAAAGAAGGTCTTAAACATAGGTAGTTTTCATACATTTCACCCATAGCGTTTTTAGACTTTGTAAAGGCGTTTGACCCTGTCTCTTATAAGCAACTATTGAGTAAATTAAAGTCTTTTGGGTTAGAAATAATAGTGTGTAACCAGATAAAAAACTGGCTATTGGTTTGTATGCAGAGTGGTGGTAAATTATCTTTACTCTGAATGGTCCCAGGTTATGTGGTGTACCTCAAAGCTCAGTACTGGGTCCTCATGTATTCAATTTATTTATTAATGATATAGGGTAGGGGATTAATAGCACTGTTTCTATTTTTGCAGATGACACCAAGCTATGTAGTGTAGTGCAATCTATGGAAGATGTTCATAAATTGAAAACAGACCTGGATACACTGAGTATTTTGGCATCCACTTGGCAAATGGGGTTCAATATGGATAAATGTAAGGTTCTGCATCTGGATACTAATAATCTGCAGGCATGATATATCCTAGGAGGTGAAAAACTGTGACAATCGCAGGTTGAGAAGGATGTGGGTGTCCTTAGAGATCATAGATTACAGAACAGCATGCAATGACAATCAGTTGCCTCTAAGGCCAGCAGGATATTAAACGCTGTTCAGTTTTGGGCTCCAGTTTATAGAATATAGTGGAGCTAGAGAGAGTGCAAAGACGAGCAACCAAACTAATAAGGGAGAATGGAGCATTTTAGTTATGAGGAGAGGTTAGAAGAATTGAACTTGAGAAAATATGATTATGGGGAGACACGATTAATTTATATACGTTTATAAGTGGCCCCTACAAAAAGTATGGGGAAAAGCTATTTCATGTAAAACCCTTCAAAAGATAAGGGGACATTCCCTTCATCAAGAGAAAAAACGATTCAACCTCCAGAGGAGAAAAGACTTCTTCACTATGAAAACTGTGAATATGTGGAATAGCCTGCCTGAGGAGCTGGTCTCAGTGGGAACAGTTGAAGGTTTCAATAAGGGCTTAGATAACTACCTGAAACTAAAAAATGAAATCTATGGAGGCATATAAAATTCAAGATCCCGTCTGGTATCAATTTTGGGAGCAGAAATTAAATAATGGTTTAGGGTAGATTATTGCTTTACGGGTTCCAAGTTTTCATCAGTAGGAGAAACTAAGATTAAACATTTCCTATCCCCCTCCCTTCATCCACATCTTTCCACACTCTTGTTTAGACTTGATGGACATAAGTCTTTTTTTTCAACCGTACTAACTATGTAACAGCCTTTTATCACATGGCAATAACACTTGTTTTGAATATTGTCATGAGGCAGCTGAACATTAACTGCCATCTCTGAAATCAGACATGTATGCAATTACATTTTGTTTTAGCATTCAGCTATGCATCAAGGTGAATGAGTTAAAAGGTATATCCACAGGATATGCCACAAAGGTCTGATAGATATTGGTGAACATCTGCTCTTCACATAAGGGTTGGTCCTAAAACTGAGACCTGTATCTAACTAGCTTGATGAGGTGTCTGCCTGCCACCACATTCACACCGAGAATAAATGGAAAGGTAGGAGCAACCAAGAAGCCATGTGACTATCTCATCAGAAAGTTGGGGGTCAAGGGAACTTCATTCTCTACACAGATTTAAATACTAGAGAAGGGACCTGTATCTATCTCCAATCAGTGGACTACACACAGTCACATCTCTACAGAGAAAAATGATCTTATTCTTCAGATATATAGGATTTCTATGAGGTTCTCTCACACTATTCTACATATTACCATTGTTTTCATTTTTGTCTTTATATCATTTACATTTCTCCAGTTACTAAGCTTCACTAAAATGCTGAATATCTAATTAGTTGGTTATTTTTCTTTATGAAGTACTATGTATGAAAAAAGTTGGTGTAGGTCATTCTTAACTAAAACTAAATCTTTTTTTTGCAGAATATTTCTTCTTTAAAAAAATGCCAGACGTACCAGTGACGCTTCAACATACCCCTCCAGATGGAGGATGGGGTTGGATTGTGGTTGGAGCAGCTTTTATCTCCATTGGATTTTCCTATGCATTCCCCAAAGCTGTCACCGTATTTTTCAAAGTATTCCAGGAGATATTCAACACCTCATTCAGTGAGATTGCGTGGATATCCTCTATTATGCTGGCTGTTATGTATGCTGGGGGTAAGTTTGAAATAATTTTATTTTTATGTTATGAAAATTGAGTATATAAGTACTATGATTTACAGATGATTTACTATAAGAGAATGGAATCATTTTAGCTACTCATGCATATTTTGGTCTGGGTTATTTTATTTATTTTTTATTTAAATTTTTTTGATCCTCTTGTCTCTTCGCCATTGAGGTCAGCCAAGTTCTATACTATTCAGTTCAGCCAGTTGCTTGAAATTCCTAAGAGCCAAGTTGATTGTATTTTATTTTTTTTTTAAATAGGAATCCAGTTAGATGAATTTAATTGTTAGTCCTTTGAGTGTAAATAATCAGAGCAATTGTGTTTTCTGTAACAAAACGTAATAGGTTGATAATTAAGATTCTGCGACCTATAAGGGTCAGGAAGGGAGAAGACGGGCTCGCTGCTCCATGCTCATAAGCTTCTTACTGTACCACCATCCTGCTTCTCCTGTGTGTGCCCCAGATGTCCCCTAGGCAAAATCAGATTTGGGCAGTGCCATAGCTAGAACTTTGCCGCCCGGGGTTGTCACTACGTTTCCCGCCCCATTTTACAGACCACACCCACACTTTTCACATCCCACCTTTTTTATAGGCCCCTTCTCACACTCATAAATAGTCACTTTAAAAACAATCATGTATTTATGTTACTATATTCCAAGAGACAAAACATTTTTACTTTTCAGTCCATGGAGATGTGTGAGAGTTTTATATTTGTGTAATAAGTTTACGACTAAAAAGAATCCCTGGCACAGACCCCCACATCCCTCTATACAGCCCCCATACAATATCCGCTCCCTCCACCAGTCCACATACAAAATCCGCCTCCAAGTTTTCCCTTGGTCACATACCTCACCACTTTCTAAAATAATTAACACTATACAAAGTGAAATTCCTAATCACAGGGTCAGGTGTACAATCACTTTTACAATCAGGGATAAGTATACACTGCCACTATACAAGTGCCGATATAACCTACAACACTGCCATATAGAGACCACATTGTGGTAAGACACTAGCTCAGGTCACCATCACATGAAAGTGACTACAGTACTAATCCAAAACAGAAGCAAAATACCCACTGATATCCAGGGACTCACAGGAGATGTCTTTGCTGATAAATCCTTCACTTCTCTTATAAGTCATTTTTTTTCCCTTTTATTCTCCGGTCCTCTCAGACCGCCAAAACAACTTCTACCGGTCACAACTCATCCATGCAGAATTTACTACACAAACATCTTAGACATCTCACTTTTTTAGACACTTTCCTACCAATTCCTACCTCTGAGATGGGAGCCCTCCGTTAAGTAAGTAGGTAGTTATATTGCACACAAGGTAGGTAAATAAGTCCCCACTAAGGAGGTATACAGTGCCAAGCAAAAGAGTAACAATGTTTTGAACTTTTGACTTTCAGGCTCCATATCTCACCATATCTCACTTAGAGATGGGCGAATTGATTCTAACGAAGTGGAATTCGTTTAGAATTTCAGGAAAAGTTCGATTCTGAACAAAGTCGAAGTTTGGGGTGATTCGTGTAAACGAAGTGTGCTTTTGATTGATTAAATGGCTGCGAGCACATGGCATTACATGGGGCAAATAACTCTGGGAGGAAGAAGGGCATAGCCTGCATGACATGTGCAGAGATGAAGCCAATCAGAGACCGGCGGGATTCTGTGACGTCACTGCACTATATAAGTCCGGGCGCGACGCTGGGAGCTCATACCGCTCTCACTGTACTGATTAGGGAAGGTGCTGCCACGGCTGCTTATGATATCTCTTACTAAAGAACTTTTTATACAGCGATTTTTGGGGGGTGTCACAGCTTGTCTCAGAGACTGCTTCTCTTAACATTCTAATTCTGATTTTGTGGGGTATTGGAACTGAAGTCCAGTGTGCATCCAATGCAGCTGCATATACATTTTAATGCTATCTGCTCAGGTCTTCAGCACATTGAATATCCAAGGGTTATCTAAGCCTGTTCCTGTTGTATCTAGTTAAAGAAACAGCGTTTTTACAATCCAAATACCACTTAATTTTTGGTTGCTCATTTCTTTTGTGCAATTTAGATCCAGGGGTTAATTAAGCATTGTTCTGCTGTTGTATTCAGTAAAATAAACGTTCTTTTCACCACCAAAGAAGAAATTTAGGCTGTAGCATAATTCATATCTGAAGGTTAATTACGAGTTTTTCTGTTGTGTTCCGTAAATTACACGCCGTTTTAACACGCTACAAAGCTGGTAATTGTTGGCAGCATATTTCTTTTGCGCAATTTACATCCAAGGGTTAACTAAATATTTTTATGAAGTTGTATTCATTAAAATAAACGTTCATTTTCACCGCCAAAGAAGAAATTTTGCCTGTAGCATAATTCATATCCGAAGGTTAATTAAGCCTGTTTTTTCTTTTATAATCAGTAAAATACACAGAGTTTTTAAACGGCACATACAAGTAAATTTTTCCTGTCCATTTGTGGAGCGCAATTTATATCCAAGGGTTACCCAAGCTTGTTACTGGGTTCATTTGGAGTCAAATACAGGGTGTGTATTTATCATATACAGATATCTTTATCAGTGTCTGTACATTTTAGAACAAACAGTATAGACAGAGAGTCGGCAGGTTCTTCACCTGCGAGTGGCAGAGGCACAAACATTCCTGGAACAGGCCCAGGTCACAGCACAGCAAGGGGACGTTGCAGAAGGGGTCACTCGGTGAGGCCACAACTGCCGCTGTCATCTAGCGGCCGTGTGCTGACCAGCAACCCAATGGTTCTTGATTGGTTAACTAGGTCATCCTCTTCCTCCCAGATGACATCTGTCTTTTTAAAGTTTCTAATAAAGAAGAATGCTTTATACCAGTTACCGGGTGGAGGATTCACTTGCGGCGCACTGCTGCGCGATTACAGGGAAGAAACTTCCGTTACGTTTTTTGCTTGGAATGCTGCTTGGCCGGCAGCGAGCCTGGACGGTATCCACTCTTTACCTGAGGTCTGCAAGGATTTACGATCGTCTAATATAAGGTGAGCCACATTATCTACTGTACTGTTGACATCTGACAATCCCAGCCAAGAGTCGGTGGGAACGTCAGACACAACCCTTAGTTGGCATGGCCCGGGAGCGGTGTGGCAGTTCTTTGCTAAGACACCGGAGGAGCCAAATATGGGTATATGTAGAATCTGTGGGCAGAAAGTGAAGCGTGGCCAGGGAGCTAACGTTGGCACCACAGCCCTGCGTCAACACATGCAGCGTCACCATCCGGTGGCCTGGGAGAAACGTGGCTCAGATGTCGTGGTCCATCCTGCCGTCGCAGCAACAGCAGCACCAGCGCCTAGTGGCACGCATGCCATTGCAGCCAGTCAAGGCTCCACCACCTCTGCAGAAGGGATGTTTCTCTTTGCCATCATCTCCCGTCAGATACTCTGCTCCTTGCTACTCATGGCGCCAGCAGTCGTTCAGCGAAGCGATTGCAAAGGACAATGGTCAAAATCCTGTGCAGAAGCTGACCGTGCTCCTTCCAAGTTTTTGGGTACTGCAGTCCCTCCCTTTCAAAGGTGACTCTGCACCGTTCAGAGAACTAATGGCTTGTGCCGAGCCGAGATGGAGAGTTCCAAGCCGTAATTTATTTTCCAAAAAGGCAGTACCAGCACTTCATAAATATGTAGAATAGAAGGTGGGCCAGTCCTTGAGCTTATCGGTTTGTTCCAAGGTGCACGGCAGCGCGGACGTCTGGAGCTGTAACTACGGTCAGGGCCAGTACATGTCCTTTGGGTGAATGTGCTTCCTGCCCAGGCACACCAACAACTTGGACAGGAGATGCCGCTTTCTCCTCCACGTTGTCAAACTGCGGCTCCTGCGCCAATGTCCGCCTCCTCCTCCTCCACCATCACCACCATCTCAGCCTCTACAAGTACTGCTCCATCATACCACATGTGTAGGGCACAGCGGTTTCACGCAGTTCTACACCTGGCTTGCCTCGGCGAACGAAGTCACACAGGGGAGGAACTGCTCCGCGTCATGCAGCAAGAAATTGATGTGTGGCTTTCTCCATGCCAAATGCAAATCGGAACCATGGTGACGGACAATGGGAGTAACATGGTGTCCGCGCTGCACCGAGGAGGGATGGTCCATGCGCCCTGCATGGCGCACATCTTTAAACTGGTTGTGAAAAGGTTCCTGAAGTCTTCCACCGATCTTCAGAAGATTCTGAAAATGGCCAGGAAACTGTGCATGCACTTCATCCATCCCTACAAAGCCAGGAACACCCTCCTCGAGTTGCAGCGGCAGAACGGCCTCCCCCAACACACTCTGATATGCGATGTTTCCACCCGTTGGAATTCCAGCCTGCACATGTCGGACCGACTGTATGAACAGAAAAAGGCCATTAACGATTTTTTGATGATCCAGGTGGACAGGAGTACTCCCCAGTGTAACTTTCATGTCAGCCAGTGGCAGCTCATGCGTGACACCTGCCGTTTGCTGAGTCCATTTGAGGAGGCAACGTTATTTGTCAGTCGCCAGGACTACGGAATGAATAACGTCATTCCACTGCTTCATGTCCTGGAACGGATGCTGAAAAATCTGTCTGGGCAGGGGACTGGAGACGTGGCGACTACATCTCGCGGCCACATGAGTCCGGTGGGGACTGAACTGGAGGAGGAGGAGGAGGACATTGGAGCAGAAGCATTGTCTGGTGAAATGAGTGGATTTTCTACCCAGGTGACAAGAGAGGAGGAGCAGGAGCAGCTGGAGGAGATAGATGGAGATGAGGAAGACGAGGCAGATGACCCGCAAGCACCGTGGCAGTATACAGTGGAGATGGAGGCAGGGAGTCCCTCAGAGTCACTTGTGCAAATGGCCCGCAGCATGCTGATTTGCCTGGCTAGTGACAGCCGAATAGTCACCATCCGGCAGATGGATGACTTCTGGCTCACCCTATTGGACCCTCGCTACCGGTCCAAAATGGGAGCCTTTTTCCCAGCTGCTGAGAGGGAGGACAAACTCAAATACTATAGGGAAATCCTCCGTAGTCAGTTGGCTGATGCCTATGTGCGGCATCGTCCCTTCTCTGACAGGTCTGACCGGGGGGTTCTTCAGCCCTCATATACTACTGCCGCGGCTGCTGGGGGAAGGTGGGGGTGTAGGAGCAGTACCAGCTCCATCAGCAGCAACCTAAGTCTGGAGTCACTGATGAGCAGCTTCCTTCACCCGCCTAGTGAGGAGGGCAGTCGCCAGCAGCAGCAGGACCTGGAGCAGTCCCTGAACCAACAGGTGGTGGCCTAATTGGACAGCACTCTGCCACCCCAGTTAGAAGATCCGCTGGACTACTGGGCAGCCAAACTGGATGTGTGGCCGCAACTTGCCGAGTTTGCAGTGGAGAAGCTGTCCTGCCCGGCCAGTAGTGTGGCATCAGAGCGGGTGTTCAGTGTGGTGGGGGCCATCGTTACCCCAAGGAGAACCTGCTTATCCACGGGAAATGTGGAACGACTGACCTTTTGTCAAGATGAATCAGGCGTGGATCGGCCAGGATTTCAACACACCAATTCTTTAGGCGTCAGAATACATCAGCCATGACGCCTCACCCAAACTGTGAGAAATGAGTCTGGGTTCAAACTACCTGCCTCAGCCACTATTCTGATGCCGCCACCCGCCTGATGCCACACATCTGCTGCCAGTTTCTCCATCTGCCTACCACCATCTTTACCAGGGACTAATATCGCCACCCACCTCCACACTCTGTCATTGTGCCACTCTATGACCTCATGCTGCTGCTGTGGCCTCTACACTGTGTCATTGTGACACTCTGTAGCCTACTCCTGTTCTTGCCACTTCCAGAATGTCATTGTGCCACTGTCTGACCTCATGCTGCTGCTGCCGTCACCTCCACTCTCTGTCATTGTGCCACTCTGTGGCCTATCATACATGAAAAAAACTTTGAGATTCTTAGTTCACACGTTTTGATCAAAAAATGTTTAAGCCACCCACGGCTTACAATGTGATCTCAAGGCGGGTGGTCCTACGCTATCTTTACCTCTCAATAGAGCCAAATTCAGACTTCTCATTGGGTCAACCGACCTCCATTATCCAGAGAGAAAAATAAAAAAACACACCAACCTTGCAAGCTGCTTTGATATGACAGCCTGTGAAAGTGGGCGGGGTACAGGAAACCAAAATGGAGGCATCCCTTCCCCCTATATAGATTAAAAGCAATATATGCCAAATACAACATATAGTTCTGCACAAAAAAACATTTATGAAAAAAACAATGTGAACCTGGGTGCCACTGGCAGGGTTGCGGCATATATATAATTTATACATATTATATATATATTATATATACTTAATATATATTATGATTAAATATAAAACATCACCACCCATTACCAGTGGCACACTAACTGCTAAAAGGGCTATACAATACATGGAAATCCCTAAAGAAGCTTTTATTCTAGCTATAATACGTGAAAAAACTTTGAAATTCTTAGTTCACACGTTTTGTTCAAAAAATGTTTAAGCTACCCACGGCTTACAATGTGATCTCAAGGCGGGTGGTCCTACGCTATCTTTACCTCTCAATAGATCCGAATTCAGACTTCTCATTGGGTCAACTACTGCTGTGGCTGCTGCCGTGCCCGCCACACTGTGTCATTGTGCCACTGTCTGACCTCATGCTGTTGCTCATGCCGTGACCTCCACACTCTGTCATTGTGCCACTCTGTGGCCTACTACTGTTATTGCCACCTCCAGAATGTCATTGTGCCACTCTCTGACCTCATGCTGCTGTGGCTGCCGCCGTCACCTCCACACTCTGTCACTGATGTTGCCACCTGAGCCCTCAGATTGTTTGTTTTTTTCCAGCTGGCGCTACCATGACATTATCAGGCTACATTCCCGCTTCAGTTTTTTGGTCAGTTTTGCCCTCTTAAGTGCCCAGGGAATTTTATAGTGAAGCGATTCTAAGAGCGGCGGCAGTCATCTGCGTGTCATACTAAAACACAACATTGTATGAAGACCAAACCAAGCTCCCTCTGCATATTTAAGCATGGCAATACGTTCTACAGCACCCTGCAGGCTCTGTGCAGCCTGGAAATAGCTGTTTTTTAACGCGATTCGTCCCAAAGTAATTCAGAACGAAACAAATTTTGTCGGAAAATTCGGCGAAGTTTCCGAATCGAATTTTTGAGAAATTCGCCCATCTCTAATCTCACTGCAGCTTTGAATGTGAGACTACCATAATTTTATAGAGAATCATCTCTGCTATCTCATACATAAATTTGACTTGCAGTTACTTAGCATGTGCTTAGTTCTGCAGATTCTTGTCATGTAACTGCATTGTTACTGTTCTGTTTCCGTTGGTGGAACAATCTTTTTTACTTTCTATAAGGATATGAAATGAAGCCCATTTATTCATTCCAAAGCCAAGAGGTGGACGTTCAGGTAAAATATCCGAGTCAACAAGTCAGCTTATCACAAAGTCTATCAGTTCAGGACAGTGAAGGTAGCTCATATTCTTCATAATACTGAGATCACGTCCTTGCAAGCACCATGTGACACGCATTACACAAGTCTGGAATGGTGGCCCAAAAAAGGTGAAGAAGCTTCGACTTCAATATCATCATGAGTTTAAAAAAGAATAAGAAAAGTGGACAGTAGAAGATTGGAAACAGGTAATTTGAAGCAATGGGACGAAAGTCAATAGACTGGGCTCTAGTTGGTGCAAATGGGTCTGGAAGATTTAAGGGAAAAGGGGGCTAATCGAGAAATTGAAGGAACTGTCAAGTTGGATGGAGGAAGTCTGATGCTATGGAGTTGTTTCACAGCCAAAGGTGTTAAATAATTGACCAGGTTCGATGATGGTCTCAATGCTGAGCCACATGTGAGTATCCTACAAGATGAGTTACTTCGTACACTCGAGTACTATGGATATTAAAAGGATGACAAAGTGTTCCAGCAGGACAATGATCCAAAGCATGTGTCAAGATTGGTGAAGAAATGGTTCAATAACAATGAAGTAGAATTGCTGGATTGGCCCCCACAGTCTCAAGACCTCAACCCAATCAAACGTGTGGGCAAAGCTGAAGAAAAAGATGTATCCGTACCAAGTAATTCGACCAGTATGCTACAACATTGTGAACATGTAGAAGAGTCCTGGGATCAGATTTAGGTCGAGTTTTACTCTGCACTGACTCGAGGCAAATACCCCGAAACAGCTGTCTCTAGATAAACTTAACTGGTTTGACTCAAATCCCTTTCACATTGCAAGACTCCTGTGAGCTACATGTGAATTGAGGATAACTACATCCAATAGAGTGTGGTGTGGGGCTCCTCAGCTCTTTTCCCATAAGCCTTTGCTTTATGCAAAACAGTCAGAGAGGTGTGAAAGGCAAGTACAACCTCAATTCCAAAAAAGTTGGGACACTAAACAAATTGTGAATAAAAACTGAACGCAATGATGTGGAGGTGCCAACATATAATATTCAGAATAGAACACAAATCAAAAGTTTAAACTGAGAGAATGTATCATTTTAAGTGAAAAATATGTTGTTTTAAAATTTCATGGCGTCAACAAATCCCAAAAAAGTTGGGACCATGCCGTTTTTACCACTGTGTGCATTCCCCCTTCTTTTTACAACAGTCAACAGACGTCTGGGGACAGAGGAGACCAGTTTCTCAAGTTTAGAAATAGGAATGCTCTCCCATTCATGTCTAATACAGGCCTCTAACTGTTCAATCGTCTTGGGCCTTCTTTGTCGCACCTTCCTCTTTATGATGCGCCAAATGTTCTCTATAGGTGAAAGATCTGGACTGCAGGCTGGCCATTTCAGTCCCCGGATCCTTCTCCTACGTAGCCATGATGTTGTGATTGCTGCAGAATGTGGTCTGGCATTATCTTGTTGAAAAATGCAGGGTCTTCCCTGGAAGAGATGACGTCTAGATGGGAGCATATATTGTTCTAGAACCTGAACATAGCTCTCTGCATTAATGGTGCCTTTCCAGACATGCAAGCTGCCCATGCCACAAGCACTCATGCAACCCCATACCATCAGTGATGCAGGGTTCTGAACGGAGCGTTGATAACAACTTGGGTTGTCCTTGTCCTCTCTGGTCCGGATGACATGGCGTCCCACTGTTCCATAAAGAACTTCAAATCGTGACTCATCTGACCACAGAACAGTTTCCATTTTGCCACACTCCATTTTAAATGACCCTTGGCCCAGTGCAAACGGCTGAGCTTGTGGAGCTTGCTTAGAAATGGCTTCCTCTTTGCACTGTAGAGTTTCAGCTAGCAACGGCGGATGGCACGGTGGATTGTGTACACTGACAATGCTTTCTGGAAGTATTCCTGAGCATATTCTGTTATTTCCTTGACAGTGGCATTCCTGTTTGAGATGCAGTGACGTTTAAGGGCCCGGAGATCACGAGCATCCAGTAGATGTTTACGGCCTTGACCCTTACGCACAGTGATTGTTCCAGATTCTCTGAATCTTTTGATGAAGTTATGTATGGTTGATGCTGACAACTTTTAAGTCTTTGTTATTTTACGCTGGGTAACACCATCCTGGTATTGTTGCACTATCTTTCTGCGCAACAATGGTGGAATTGGTGATCCTCTTACCATCTTGGCTTCAGAGAGACACTGACACTCTTGAGTAGCTCTTTTTATACCCAATCATGTTGTCAATTCACCTAATTAGTGTTGATTGGTCTTCCAGCTGTTTGTTATATGCTCAATGTCATTTTTCCAGCCACTTATTGCTACTTGTCCCAACTTTTTTGGCATCTGTAGACACTGTGAAATTTTGAATCAACATATTTTTCCTTTCAAATGTTACATTTACTCAGATTAAACTTTTGATCTGTCATCTATGTTCTATTCTGAATAAAATATTAGATGTTGGGACCTCCACATCATTACATTCAGTTTTTATTCACAATTTGTTTAGTGTCCCAACTTTTTTGGAATTGAGGTTGTAAATCCTCACACCGACCAATTTATTGGTGACTCTACCCAAGGAGAGATTTTTTCCCCCATGCAGAAGGATTCCGGCAGTGTTAAAAGCCAAAGGTGGATTTACAAAATACTAACAAAATGATCAAACTTGAATTTTAGATTTTTAGGAGCAAAACCATAACAATGCAGTTACATGACAAGAATTTGCATAACTTAGCATATGCTAAATAGTTGCAAGTCAAATTGATGTATAAGATAGCCAAGATGATTGTCTACAAAATAATGGTAGTTCCATGTTCAAAGCTGTAGTTAATGGTGAGATATGGAACCTGAAAGTCAAAGGTTCAAAACATTGTTACCATTTTGCTTGGCACTGTATAGGCCCACCGTAGTTAGGTATAGTACCCCAATGTAGCTAGATAGATATATATGCTCGTAGGTAGTAATAGTCCGTATAGATAGGTTAAAAACACCCGTAGGTGATATGTGATAAAAGCCCGTTAGACGGTAGGTATAAATACCACCTGTAGGTGGGTATACAGCCCCTTGTAGATAAGTAGGTATAAATGTCCTCTATAAGTAGGTATATAGCCCTCTTTAGGTATCCAGCACCCTGAAGGTATACAGCCCCCTGTAGGTATATGCACTGCTCAAAAAAATAAAGGGAACACTTAAACAACACATTGTAACTCCAAGTCAAGAAACTTTGTTAAATCAACTGCCGTTATAAATCAACACTGATTGTGAATAAATTTTCTCCTGTGTTGTGCAAATGGAAGGAAAAGGGTAGAAATGAAGGCAATTAAAAGAAACCCCTGTAAAGGAGTGTTTGTGATGTGGGACCCAGACCATTTCTCTGTCTCACCTTTTTGGCTGTTTTTTTGGGTCATTTTTGCTTTTGTCATTGTTCATCCCTAGGGTACTTGGGGGTTCTTAGGTTTGCGCTCACCCAGCGAGCTGTGGCAATGCGAGTGTGTAAGAAGGTTAGTTTGTCTGCAGAAAAAGTGTCCAGAGCTTTGTACCTTTTATCCAGGGACCTTGGGCTGTAGAACCCAAAAACCCCACCCGCAGGACCGCTACCCCTTCTTTGTGCGGGGGGAGGAACAGGAAAAGAGCAGTGCAGAGCCTGCAAAAATGACCTCAGCAGGCCCTAACACCCATGTTTCTGCTCAATGTCAAAAAACTAACTCGGGGCCCCCAACGTCCCAAAAGTCGTTTTTGTTTTACGACCAACTCATGGGGTGTTTGGGCTTTTTGCCAGAAAAAAAAAAGTTGGGCGATTCAACAATTGGGCCCTGTCTTTTACGCTGAGAGGTAGGTTCCACTGATTCATGGACGTTGGAAACGCTGTGGAGAATGTTCTGCTGCCAACAACATCCTTCAGCATGACCTGTTTAGCAGTGTGAGGAGGCATTTCTTTGGAGGGTTGCAAAGACCTCTATGTGCAAAGCCCGAGGTAACCTGACTGCCATTATCGGGATGAGACCCCTCAACCTTTTGTGAACCCATATCAGGTGCAGGGGGCCCCCGGGGTTCCTTCAATGCGACAATTTTGGCGTGGCTAAGCATTCCTGCATGAGGAAGGCATTGATGTTATGAACTGGTATCCCTTTCCCCCCAGCTTAACCCAACAAGACATCGGGGGATATCTGTCTCATTCCATTCCCAACACATGTGCCCCAAGACTGTCCAGATTTACGATGCTTTAACCAGGTCTATAGAATCCCTTATGAGAAAATTCGCGCCTCTTAGGGCTTCCCCAAAGGCAAAGTGGGAGGCCTACAGGGTTTTGGGAACCCCACACACACTACTCCCTCATTTACTTGTCTTGAGGCATTTCCATGAAGTTAGAACCCAGAAATTTGATCTTATTTCGATTTGAGTATCATTCCAAACCCAGACTTTTTATGGGATATTATTTTTGTTTTCTTTGATCTTTTTTATATTTTATTGTCTCAAAAATTTCCCACTTGTAATGAAAAAAGAATTGTAACTGAAAATTTCTTTAATTGAGATCTAGGATGTGAAATTTTAGTGTTTCTTTATTTTTTGAGCAGCGTATATACAGCCTTGTAAGTAATACCCCCTGCAGGTGGGGGTGGTTGGTAATATAGATTCCCCCTTGAATAAAAATTATTATAATATATATTTTTATATATATATATATATATTAAGCCCCCTGTATGTATATTTCCCCCTGTGGGATGTAGGTATTTACCCCCCGGGTATATTGCCCCCCCCAGATGGTAGGGTATACCCACTGTGTTAAAATACAGCCGTGTAGGTTAAGCCCCTTAGGTATAGTGTCGATGGGGTTGCCTACGGCCCACAAATGGAATTGACTTGAGAGGCCCACCGGTGGAGTTTTCTATAGGGGCCTACCCTACAACTACTGTCAATGACGTACATCCCTTTCATATACTTGCCCTTGCTTTTTCACCTCTTCTGGGATATACAGTTAAAAAACAAGTCTGTCTCCATCCAGGGCCCCCCGGGGGTTTTCCCCATTCCCCCTGGGCCAGTCCAAGCCTGGGTATACATGTAACCTATAAGTATATATGCCCCTTGTAGGTATATTTGCCCCCATATAAGCATCTTGTATTTATAGCCCCTAGCATTTATCCATCCCCCTGTATACCTACTCTACAAACATTGCCATAAGTCATGTGAGAGTTCAGACCTAACCTAAGCCCCGGTGGAAATACAAAACCCAGCTTTAAAGGCAGGGGAGATTTAAGCTATATAGTTATCTGCACTAATGTGTTAGAGATAACATACTCAAGTTGCTGGTGTCCTGTGGACTGCGCCGACCTGTGGTGATGATGTCACTTCCTGCTATCAGATTAGACACGGAGCATAGAGAGAGCCGGGAATAGAAACCTGTGTGCAGGTTATCACCTCAACAAAGCCAAAAAAATAAGCCAATATATTTGAAAAATTTTTCTTTATTTAAATTTCCTCATATTAAAAGCTATCTTTTTTGTGAGAAACTCGAAAAACCTCCCATTTAGCCAGCCAGTAAGCCACAGCTTATAGGCACAATCTCCTGGGGGAAACAGAAGACCAACCCCTAGGAGATTGGGGTGCAGCTGTGGCCTGTACTCCATTAACTGCACCCCCAACTGATCCCAACAGTTACCTTATAAGGGCAGGGGATGGAGTTTAATACAAAAACTTTTTGGGTTTAAATTTCACCCTGTCAGACCCCGTTGGCATTTCTTTTGTTAAAATTGCTCGAGTGCTGGTGTTGGGGAGTGTTTACTTAAATAAATTGTTTTTCATTTGTTTCTGTGTTTTTTTTTTAACCATTTTATTCCAGTGTTAGAAATGGAGATATCTGACAGATGCCTCTTCACTATTATCGCTGGGGTGTTAGTGTCAGCTAGCAGTGTTTTTTTTATCCGAAGGGACATAAACCCCCAAATTACGTACCCATTACCCAATCACCGGGGTACTGGAAAGAGTCAGGTTAAAGCCAGAATGGGGACCATCTAATGTGATGGTCCACTTCCCAGGGTGGGAATGGACCATTATCCCTAATAATATCTGCCTGTAGCTGCTGGTTTTACCTTGGCTGGTTACACATGGGAGGACCCATGTTCTGTATTTATCTTTTATTAAAAACTAAAAGAAAAAATGTTTTCTTTGTTTTTCTTTTCTTTTTTAAATGACATGGGTTCCCCTATTTTTTTATAACCGCCAAGGTAAAGCAACTATAAGTGGGAAAAGGTCCCTGGTTTTTGGATCTTCCCACTTTAAAAAATCAGCCCCAGCGGTCCGAAAACGGACCGTCACATTAGAGGGTCTGCTTCTGGGTGATAAAGGTTTTACCCCAGTACCCGGTGATTAGGCCTGGGATAATAGTTACAGGGGGTTAGTGTCAGCCTTGCAGTGACGAAAAACACCGCTGGCTTACACCCAAACCCCCCCAGAGTAAGAAGGGCATCTTTTTTGATACCTCCCATTCGAAACTGGAAAGGGAAAAAAACAAAAAAAAGACGCGGGGTTTTAAAAATTTTTAAATAACGTCCCCCCATCCCTTGTTTCATTTAATTAAAGAAATAGATGCAACACTGGTCCGACGTAGTCCAGTAAATCTGTCGTAGTCCAAAAGAAAGACTGGTAAAAGATAAAAAAAAAAAACAACCTACATAAGGGGCACCACCCAGCTTTCTCAGATGCCTAATTGCCTATTCAGCACCCGGGAAAACTGAGTGACATCCCCCATGGCAGACATCCAGAAAACCTGGGTCCCTGCTGTGGGGGATGGGTGCCACTCAGCTTACCTTGATGCCTGCTGTGAAAGGATGTCAAATAGTTTTCCAGGGGATGGGGCATTGGCTAGCTTCCCCGGATGCTGAGTAGGCTATTCAGCTCCTAAGACAGCTGGGTGACATCCCTCACAACAGGTTTCCAGGAAAGCTCAGTGGCACACTGAAAGTACTCAGCTTTTCTCGATGTCTGCCATGGGAGATGGGGCACCACCCAGCTTCACCGGATGCTCGATTATATTATTCAGTGCTAGGGGGATGAGTGCCACTCAGCTTATCCAGCATCCAGGAAAGCTGGATAGGCCATGAGGGGAGGTTAGAGGTGGGGGGTGATGGAACTCACTTAATTCCCTCTGCTGTGCATGCCGCTGCCATTAGTCTGTATAATCTGGCTGAGTAGGCGGGGTGAGTCAGCTGCAGCCAGTGAAATCAGAAAAGCATCCTATGACCCTTTCCCAGCGCCACTATTCTTCTACACTTGCTGTTTGTCCCGGTGAGAGTTTATGACAATCAGCGAGTTTAAGCCCACTGTTTGTGCGTCCCACGCACGTGCAAATAGTGGATTGCACAGCACACTACCAGGGATTCAGGGCTCGAGAAAATGTGATCCCCAAAATGTTGCATCTTATGTTAAATAAGATTGTCTGTCTATAGCAACCAACAAGTATTCATGAAGTTAAAAAGGAACTGTCCTAAATAGTGTTGAGCGATTACGTTGACTATCGCCATCGGTCGATGGTCGATAGTCGGCCATCATCGACAAGATATTCGATGTCGATGATAGATTATCACCGATGACCATTAAAGTCTATGGGAGAGCAACAACACCTTCATTCTTACACCCAAACAGGGCTGGAGAAGCAGGAATAAACATCCACAACAGTCAAATGGATACGTGCTACATCTTAGGCAACACACTTAGGTTATAAAAGCCACAGAAAAAAAGTCACAGACCATTCACTATCCCTGTCTTGCACCACAGCATGACCCTTAAACCTGCATGACCCACAAGTTAAAAAGTGCCAGAAGGCAGTATGATTTGAACCATCATTTACTTGAACTGGGCATTGAATATCCCTGTCCTGGAACGCAGCATGAGCCCCAAACCTGTGTAAGCCGAGTACCGAGGGCAGGTTTTCCGGAATACAGCGAAGTCACGGACAAAGAACAGGACTCCAACCCCAGCTCAACAATGGTTTGTTTTACTGAATTTTCTGGAACAAGATTGTGAACAGATCCCCCAAACACAAATTTACAAATACGTATCCTGGGCCCCTGTCTGCACAGCGCGCCGCCAAAGTGTACTCTCTGGATGCCCGGTAACTTTACCTAACCGTGGGGTTCGGAAAGGCCGATAACCCTTACCTTTTTAATACCGTAATCACCAACGGGAACAATTGTGTTGGTGGCAGTGCAGGGGTCGGGGCAGCACAGCAGCTTAAAAGCTTAAATGTTTTTCCCCCACTTCCCCCCCCAAAACACACGTGACAAAAACTTTCCCTCACAGATGAAGGGTTCAAGAGCTAAGGTGCACTAGAAACCTCTCCAAGCCAAACAGGAGGATGTATTTGGGGGAACCCCTCCTTTGGCCGTAACTGAGCCAACAAACTAAACAAAATACAGGCCTTTCTCCAGTCCTGAACTCGTTGGCGTGCACGCACGCTGGGGTCCCTTAAAAGATGGCGGGAAATTCCTTTTTCCAGGGCAGATGGGGGAATGGAGGGGCCCGGCGCGACAGTCCCCTCTTCTCGCAGCTTTCCTTCTTGTCCGGGATTCTTCTCTCTCCCCGATGGGTCTTTTAGACGTCAGGCTCCCCCCTGCCCGGAACGACTGTAAAACCTGCCCTTTAGCTAAACTGTCTCTCTGTTCTCCCAAAATTCAGCAGTTTCTCAAAAGGCTGCACAGTGCCAGTCTTTTACCATGTCCCTCTTTTTGCATATATGGGGAAACGACTAGCGGCATCTTGTGGCCAAACATAAAACAAAAAACATTTACAACTGTCATGCAGGGGATTTACTTAGAAAACCAGTGAGGTGGCCCACTATCCGACACCTGCAGCCCCCCGATTTAAAAAGTGCCGGAAAAGGAGCTTTTAAACCACCATTTTATTGAACTGGAATTTAAATATATCTGCCTGTACCGCATATTACCAAAAACCTGTCGCCCCACAGATTAAAAAGTGCCGGAAATAGGAGTCTTTCAACACCTTTTTTATTTTTCACTGGACAATACTGTCCCGTCCTGGGTAGCGCTTGCCCCCCCGGAGGGGGATAATTGAGCTTCACTTGGAAAACTGGGGTTTTAAAGCTCCTGTTCCACCCGGTCCCTTTTTTTTGGCATTTTTTTTTTCTATTTTACTCAACTCTGGGGAAATTTCGTTTCTTTGTTCTCTGTACGTGCTCCCCAAATCCATGCCCCCGGAAAAACCTCATTGGTCAAAGTTTTCCTGTAAACCCCCCTTGGACAATTCAAAGGTTTTTTTTTACAGTTTTTTTTTTACATGCAATTTTTTTTGTATTTATTTCTAGAAAACACATTTTTAAAAAAGGAGGAATCCCACCATTCTTTTTTTCTCTTTTTTAATTGTATTAAATGGGTTTCTCAATACAGGATTGAAGTATTTAAAATCTTCAAAAAAAAGTCTTTTGCAATTGTGTCCATTAAAAAGTTTCCTACCTAATTTTCCGTTTCTGACAGCACCATCACCCTGGCCACTCTTGACAATTGGAAAACAAAAGTCTGTTAGAAACAACATTTTTTAAAAAAAGGACCTGTAGTATACTGCAGTCACAGCAAAATGCCCCCAAAAAAATTTTAAAGATACCCTTTTTGCCCCTTTGGACAATTTTTGAAAACAAAGTCTTTTAGAAACAACATTTTTTTTAAAAAGGGCCTGTATATTGCTGCATTTCAAGCGCATGAAAAAAAAATTTTAAAAAATACTTCTCAGCCATATTAAAAATTTTGAGGGGGAAATGCCACAGAAACCACATTCTGTTCCCAAAAGGGCCTGTTATGCTGTATTCTAGCAAAATGACCCCCCAAAAATTTAAAAATGACTTCTCCCACTTAAAAATTGGATGGAGAAAATCCACTTTAGAAGCACATTCTGTTCCCAAGGCCCCTGATTATAGCTGTATCCACACAACATGACCTCAAAACCATTTACAATGGGGAAAAATTCTTAAGATAAAATGAGTAAATGGAATACGGTGTTGTCATGAAAACCCTTTCTGTCTTTTTCAGTTCCTCACAGCCCAAAACCCGCAAAAAGGGAAATGTTGGGAAAAAAGAAAAAAAAAATTGGGAGAAAAAAAATGATCATTTTAAAAAAAAAGTTTTCAAAGGCCAATTTTTGTTTGAAGAGGAATGTGAAAATAAAACCGGGAACTAATCAGTGACCTCGGCAATTTGGGGCCCAACCCTCAACAGAGATCCAAGGGCCCGATTTATCTTGTGAAAGTCAAACATCCACATTATCTGGGAAAGCCGGATGCGTTTGTCTGTAATGAAATCCTCCCGTGTGCTGAAGGTCCCCTCAGATAAGATGGGGCTGCTGGGCAGGAAAACGCCTCTATGGGTTTGGGGAACGAAGCTCGGGCCCTTCGGGCCCCTTTTTGGGTACCCAGAAGCTATTGGGTCCGGAACACATCCAAAAACATCGGTGTTGGACGCTGATAGTCGTGGCACCATGATCTTAAGCTGGTCTCCTGTTGTTTTTCATTTGTGGGATGTGTGCCCTGCATTGCATGCGTTGGTGAGGTGTAAATTAAGATGCCAGGGTCACCCATTAGCTTCTGCTTCCTTGCCTGGCTGTGCTGCTGCCGCTACGGCTATTGCACTCTACTGCTGTCACGTCGCTGTTGTTGTTCCACCCGTGATATTTGAAGGACGTGAATCAGTCGATACAGATGTTCTCAGTTGATCAATCAGCTACGGTCTCCAAATTTCCTGCATTTTTACTCTCTATTGGGTGGGTGGAAGGAAGTCTGAGTTTTTGTTTTGTACAGGGGATCAGGAGGGTGTACACCAGTAACTGTTGTTCATTTGTTGGGCCTTAATGCGGGTCAAGTTGGAGGAAATGGAGCATCCAGCACTCTTGTGAGAGATGGAGCCTGGATTTCCCAAGCCTCTGGGTGAGGGGGCACTAGCAAACTGATCTTCCTCATCTTCCTCCTCGCCTCAAATTCGCGCAACCTCTTTCCAAGGCGAGGGACGTCGGTAACGTCGGTGTTAGGAATACCTCCTCCTCCTCCGCTTCCTCCGGCACAGTTCAACTCAGCCTGACTTGCCTGAGATATGCACCCTGAGAGCTGATGCGCCACCTTGCACTGCCCTGGACCCCGAACCAATGCTAATGAAGACCGATGAAATTGGTGAAACTGTCGGGACTTGTGGATTGATGGAGAGAAATGACTCCTGTGTCCGCATTTGTGTCCGTCTCCTCCTCCGTCGTGGCGGGTAACTGTTGTTTCAGTGTGTCAAACGATAATTAAAGACTAAGATCACCACAATGCTCATGCTGACAAGGCATTTGTCCGCACTGCCATTTTTGAGTGGCTTCTTCAAACTGCGAGCAATGGATGGTGGCAAGAGCTCATTCACCTGCTCCACTCCATGGCCTCAACACCCGATGTCCGCACCGCTGCTTGTCAGGGCCATGGTCACCTTGGTTCGTTAAACTTCTTCGTTGAACTGTGTAGCATATGACGCGTCTGCTGCCAAAAACAATCGTCTGGAAGCAATGTATGAGAGGTCTTTGGAAATCCAGCGTAGTTGCCACGTCGAAACAATGACGAACTGGTTTGACGGGAGGCCGAGCTGACGCTGCAACCAACACGCAGCCAGGCGGGAAAGCGAAGCCGGGTGCTAACGGTGGAAGCTATAGTGCGAACTTAGACTTCTTGCCTCCTCAGCAGCAGATCCAGACCCGGGTGAAGCTACTTTAGAAATTCTGGAATCACAAGGTTAATGACATGTGTCTCAGGCAAGTGATGGTGCTCCACCAACCGAATCTTAAGGCAGGCCAGCAGATTTCGCGTCCGCGTTATCGCACACCACCTTGCGCTGCACAAGGTTGATCTTGGCACCCAGCCATCGCTCGGGGTCTCGTTGAGAGTGAGAACCGTCCAAAGCTCCTGACCAGTTGTGGACGGTCTCTCTCCAAGTACAGATTTAATTTAACGACGGCTGGTTTACTAATGTGCACGTATGCCACCAGAGAGGATCCTGGGGGAAAGAACCCTGGCAACATCCCTGTGCGGTTTTGAAGAGCGTGAGCGCCGAGCCCTGGGAGCCACCGTCACCCCCAGGAGACATCCACACCCAGCTCACCCCAGTGAGCAGAGTCCCCCCCCCCCCCCCCCCCCCACTAGGATATAGGCGCCTTGGCCTGCTTCCTAGTCCATGTGGTCCGGTGGCGTCAGATGGGACTTTTCCGGCCACCAGATGCAGACAACGCGCTTGAAATTTTATGATGACAATGGTGGCTGGCCATGGCAAATGGACGGCTTTTCTGGCCAAAGAAAATCTGCCTCGGCATCTGGTATTGGGGGCAGGCAAAGGCCAAAACGTGGCGGAACCACATCTGTGTCCACCATACGGAAAAGGCAAATTTCCAAGGTGCAAAAGCCTGGCAATATGCCGACATTCAGGCGTTTGGCTTTGGGATGGTTTGGGTTAAAAAAGTGTTCTCAATCCTGCTCCCAAACACTGGAAACAGAAGGCTGGCTGGCTAGACAGGTCAGCTTAAAAAACGGCGTGCAGGTCGTCAAAACTGGTGGAAGGAGAATGGGTAAGATGGAGTCTCTCTCAGGTGGTCTTGTTGGTAACTCTGCGACTGCGCAACGGTGGGAGGCTGAATCCCTGAACATGACTCTGAGAACATGGGCAGCTGAGAGGACTGACTTGGTGTACGGAGGAGGAGGAGCGGAGATCAGAGGGTGTGACAGTGTTGGAAAGCCCGGCATCGGGTGGTCTTTTTGGCCAAGTGTTCCCTCCATTTCAACTCATTGCATTCGCTGCCCATGTGACTAGACAGTTGGTGGTGGTTAAACACCTAAGATTCTTGCCTCTACTGCAATGCGTTTACGGCAAAGGCGTCCATATGACATCCACTGGAGAATAGAGCTTTGCTCGAAAAAAAGGCCCAGGCTTGCGAGAGGGACCTGGACCTATTCAACGGCGATACACGAGAGCGGTGTGGGTCCCGCTGATCGCGGGTGGCGGAATCATCTCAGCGGACTTTGTAGCTGGCACCCGCCCTAACTCGACCCTTTTGAGGCGGAACCCTGTACTGACACTCACCCCATCGTCTTCCTTCCACATCCAGTGATGAAACGCTCCGCAAGCAAATTCTGCTGAACAAAACCCTGAGTGGATCCGCAATGTCTCATCATCAACACAGGTGACATGGTCGACCTGACATTCTGCATCCAGTAGCTGGCGGCTACAAGCAATAGGCACTGCAAGGCGTTGCCGACCGCCTCGGAGGGGTGCGATTTTGACCTATTGACAAGTCTTCTTCTCCTCCTCACTGGCATCAGACTGGTGTAGAGACAGACAAAATCATCCTCTTTGGAGCCTCTGAACTTTTTAAAATGCCTTCTGACGCCAACCTCATTTTTAGTCCTCAACTAAAAGAGGTCATCAAAATGATTATCCACAGTGGTGGGTACACGAGTTGACATTTGGGGTTTGCCTTCGAGCTTCATTTTGGATGGATGCTGATATGAAACAATTGCGGCCGTGACTGGGAGGAGAAAAACCGAGATGTAAACTGCTGGAATGCAGGTTGCCATTAACCACTGAAGAACAGAATTAGGCGACGCATACATCGCGATACTAGAGATCTTCACAGGGCACCGACCCAGAATGAGAGGCCTGACGGTTCTGCCAACCGACGAATCCGCTGGGCTTGCGGTATGTCAACCAGCACTGGGAAGTATCCCCTTCCTCCTCTCGTACCCATCTACCTCCATGTCCTACACCCCACTTTGCTCGGCTTTAACCACCAGCATTATATCGCTCCTCCTGATTCAAAAGAGAAAAAAAGTTACAGAAGTATGGAATGAGTATTTTTGACAGTCTCTAATTAAGATGGCAAATAATAAATCCCTCTAATTTACCTACAGCCAACTAGGATTAAGAAACGAAATTTTCTAGCGAATACCTGTGAAATGTCGTCTGGTGGAAGAACCGTAAGACACAAATCAACTAGTGTTCTTTCTTCTTCCTTCCCCAGGGATTTTACAACTGCCCAGTAGACTAGGAATAGATAAGTATTTTTTTCTTTTGTTTTTTTAACAAACAATTCATACAAGTGCGCTAACCTGCGACCAAACTTAAGATTCAACGAGTCGCAAATAAAACTATCCAGAAAGTATACACGGATGAGAATAAAATAATGAGTACAACGTGGCTATTTGAAAAAAACACTAGGGCCGCACACGTACAATACAGCTATTTAAAAAGTTATACACAGAACAAACGGTTGTTTATTTGCACCAAATAGAAATACAACCAACAGTAACTTACAAAATTTCTTGTATTCAAATATAAGTTACAAGGTGGCTCTATGAACAAAATTGGGCCACAACAAAGTAAACAAAAAACACCTATTTGACAATGTATACTAGATACTAAAAGGTGGGATTTTGCACTATGAAATACACCTGCGGTGACTAAGAAAAAGTTCTGTATCTATTGTAAGATACAAAGATGGGTCTTTGAACAAAACTGGCCTGCGCCAAAGTGAAAAACAGGATTTAATTGTGTACTGAAAATAATAAGGTGGTTATTGCACGTCTATGAATACAACACCAATTACTAGCAAATTTCTGGTATGGTAATATCCGAACAAGATCTGTCTTTTAACCAAAAATGGCCTTCGCCAAAGTGAACAAAAACCATAATTAAATTGTGTACGGACATTAAACGAGTTTTTTGCACCTATAAATACACCTGTTGTGACAAGAAAAAGTTATCCTATTAGGTACTTACAAAGTGGGTCTTTGAACAAAACTGAGCTGCGCCAAAGTGAAAAAAAACCTAATTAAATTGTGTACAGATAATAAAAGGTGAGTTTTGCACCTATCAAATACACCTGCAGTTGCTAGAAAAGATCTGTATCCTAATATAAGTACAGGCTGCACAAAATACAAGGTAATATTTCACCAAAAACTGTCCAAAAACTGTTAATAAAAAGCCATTTCAGTGCAGGGTCAAAGCAGTCTGGACTGCACAATATCCACTCTCCTTTCAAAAGCCTGCCAGCCTGTCTGTCTGTGTTCGCCCGCAACTCCCTCCCCCCCCCCACCCGCGGGTGTACAGCGCTAGGTACTACTTTCAAATTATCAGCCTAACTCACTAAAAACTGAAATTTATCATCTACCTATGTTCTAATGTTCACAGCTAAAAGCATAGTTGTCTGTGTGAACAAAGAGAACTGTGTCGCTGAGCTGTATTGAGAGAGACCTAGCACATGTCCTGCTCTTATGAGACGCTGACACATACTGATCATGAACAGGAAGGGCTGTTCTATGTAAAACGAGGTCATGTGATTTTTCCAGCCAATCACAACCATACACATCCCAGTCATGACGTCGCACACACAGCTCTATTCTCTAAGCTTATTTGCTGGCCGCCAAAATGACAGGAAGCGCTGAAAATGACACGATATTAATAGATTATGCACAGATTTTCACCTAAATTATTGCGTGATCGGAAAATTCCGATCAACCTAAAAACCGTGCCGATTTCAACTTTGTCGATTATAATCACTCAACACTACTCAGGAGAGAAGCCATTGTAATGTTCAGATTGTAGAAAGTGTGGCCGGTGTGGAGAACCATCGTAGGAGCTGCTATGTCACCTTCTGACACATGACTGGACTGCACATGTGTCATTGAAACGTCTTAATAAAAGCTTTTAAAAAATAAAACATTATTACTTCCCCAGAGAGACTCTTAGAAGAGATAACCTGGAATGGGAAGGTCAGGGGTTCATATAAACTGTTACCAGTAAAATATCGTTACATTTCTCTAATGAACATGATATTTTGCAAAACTGAACACACCTCAATTATGGACCTTAGTTCTTTTGTTTGCAGAACTGGTTTAGGACAGCCTCAGTCGTAGGGTTGATGACCTCAGTGACGGCTGCGGTGTGTGAATGGTCTGGAGCATTGTTATAATTGTCACTGGAAGAGAGAACCACAATAAATTGTTATGAGTAAAATATTTATGTTTCTCTAAGGAACATTGATATCCTTAAAGGGGTTTTCCGATTTTATTGATTAGCATTAAACATGTAGGCGAAGGTAAATAAAGACTATTTCCAAGTACATTGTTTTTCTGATTTTTTTTCTCTTCAGAGCTAGGAGTAGATCTTACTTTTCACACAAGTTTTCCTAGTTACTGGCCAGCTCTCTCTGCTTTTACAGGCAGGAGCAGTGGTTGGGATGATGACTCACTCCCTGCTGTGTTCCCTTTTGTCTCAGTTAATAATGTATTTATTTGTTGAGAATCCTTAATCCTTTAGAGCTATGCAGCTTTCTGGACTACAGTTTAAAAACCTCTAGCACTTGTAACTCTGTCAGGGTCAACTAGAAAGCTTATATACCAAGCACTGCTATAGAACCACCAACAGTCTGACCAAGAAGTGTGAGTCTGATGTGTGAGTCTGATGTTTGCTGTGGCTATGTGAAACAAGATGGTGAGACAACACCTTTAGTGTTAGTCCTCTTTTCTTTGATCAACTGGTTTAAGACAGAGTAGGCAGGCTTGGACTGGCCCACGGGAAAGCAGGGGAACCCACCAGTAGATATGCTGGAGGCCTTGGGTCATGCTGATTGGGGCTGCTTTTTATGGAAGAAGACAGGAGGTTAAATAGCCTCTACAGAGATCTAGTTGTAGACAGCAGCTGATTACACCAGTAAGACACCGTCCTCCCCCATCCTATGTGGTCATCAAGGCTGTGACAGACAATACACATAATAGACCCTCTAATTGGAAAACATGGAGAGATTGTAACTAATGTAGAATGCGCGAATTATTAAAAAATTCGGTTCGCCGTCTTCACCGAATTTTCCAACAAAATTAGTTTCGTGAGTCCGGAAATTCTAAAAAACAGCTATTTCCTGGCTCAGACGAAGCTGTAGGTGCTGTAGAACATCGTGTGCCATGCTTAAATATGCAGAGGGAGCTTGGTTTGGTCTTCATACAATGGCTGTGTTTTAGTATGACACACACATGACTGCCGCCGCTCTTAGAATCGCTTCACTCAAAAATTCCCTGGGCACTTACGGGGGCAAAACTGACCCAAAAAACTGAAGCAGGAATGCAACCTGATAAAGTCATGGCAGCGCCAGCTGGAAAAAAACAAGCTGAGGGCTAAGATCCTACCATAGAGTCAAAGAACACAGTAGTAGGTTACTGGAGCCACTACAGATCGCAGCAAAGTAAGTGGACGTCACAGCAGGGGTCACTCCATGAGGCCAGAGCTTTAAACCGTCACAGAATTTGACAGAACCTGTTCTGTTAAATGCTGATACACATAGAGGCCTCCCCGAATGAGTGGAGAGGGTGTCGGCAGTAATTTTGCGCTGATGTCACTGATCATTTATGCCCCTTCCTTCATCCTGTCATGTGTTCCGCTTTCAATCGGTTCCAATAATCCATCCAGTATTGTTAAAGCCAAAACAAACAGGATTGATCCAAAACAGAGATGACCAGTAAATGGATATTTGCATGTCTTCTGTGTTTCTGTATTCCACTCCTGCTTTTGACTAGACAATCCTGATCCTTCCATTCCTTCTGACAGGTGAAAAAAAGGGGGAAAACAAACATAGTGGCAACGTCATAGAGTGGTGAGGGGAAACAGCATTGGGAAACCACAGGGTGTTCCAGTGAGACAGCGGTCACTTGGCAGCAGCATGAGTAGGCCACAGAGTGGCACAATGACAAACTCTGGAGGTGGAAGCAACATCAGGAGCCCACAACCTGGCACAATGACACAGTGTGGAGGTGACGGCAGCAGCAGCATGAGGTCAGACAATGGCACAATAACAGAGTGTGTAGGTCATGGCAGCAGCCACAGCAGCAGCATGAGGTCAGAGAGTGGCACAATGACAAATTCTGGAGTGGCAAAAAAAAGGGTTTGCCACAGAGTGGCACAATGACAGAGAGTAGAGGTGACGGCAGGAGCAACAGCATGAGGTCAGAGAGTAGCACAATGACAGAGTGTGGAGGTGGCGTCATCAACAGCAGCAGCATGAGGTCAGAGATTGGCACAATGACACAGTGGTGGAGGGCCCCAGCAACAGCATCATGAGGCATAGATGGCACAATGACAGAGTGGGAGGTGGGTGGCAATACCAGTCCCTGTAAAGAATGGTGGAGGGAGATGGAGAAACTGACAGCAGATGTTTGGCATCAGGCGGGTGGGGGCATCAAATAGTGGCTGAGGGAGGTATTTGAATCCAACCATTTCTCAAAGTTTTTGAGGAGGCGTCATTTGGGTGATGTAATCTGACAGCTTCTCCACTGCAAACTCGCAAGTTTCGGCCACACATCCAGTTTCGCTGCCCCGTAGTCCAGCAATCTTCTAACTGGGGTGGCAGAGTGCGTCCAAGTAGGCCACCACCTGTTGGTTCAGGGTCTCTCCAGGTCCCCGCTGCTGCTATTGCTGCTTGGCGGATGCCCCCTCACTAGGGTTTTAAGGAAGCTGCTCATCACGACTCCAGACTTAGGTTTCTGCTGATGGGCTGGTACATTTTTTTTTCCCCCCCCCCCCACCTTCCCACAGCAGACATGCCAGTGGTACGTGAGCGCTGAGGAACCCACCAATCAGACCTGTCAGAGGATGGATGGTGCCGCACATAGGCAACGGCCAGCTGACTACGGAGGATTTCTCTCTAGTATTTGAGTTTGTCCTCTCTCTCAGCAGCTGGGAAAAAGCGAGGGTCCAATAGGGTGGAGAGCTAGAAGTCATCCCTCTGCCGGAGGGTGACTATTCGGCTGTCACTAGTCAGGCAAATCAGCATGCTGCGGGCCATGTGCACAAGTGACTCGAGGGACTCCCTGCCTCCATCTCCACTGTATACTGCCATGGTGCTTGGGGGTTATCTGCCTCTTCTTCCTCATCTCTATCAACCTCCTCCAGCTGCTCCTGATCCTCCTCTCCTGTCACCTGGCTAGAAAATTCACTTATTTCACCAGACCATGCTTGTGCTCCAATGTCCTCCTCTTCCTCCTCCAGTTCAGCTCCCACCGGACTCATGTGGCTGCGAGATGTAGTCGCCACGTCTCCAGTCCCCTGCCCAGACAGATTTTTCAGCATCTGTTCCAGGACATGAAGCAGTGGAATGACGTTATTCATCCCATAGTCCTGGCGACTGAAATAATGTCGCATCCTCGAATGGCCTCAGCAAATGGCAGGTGTCACGCATGAGCTGCCACTGGCTGACATCAAAGTTACACAGGAGAGTACTCCTGTCCGCCTGGATCATCAAAAAATCGTTAATGGCCTTTCTCTGTTCATACAGTCGGTCCAACATGTGCAGGCTGGAATCCCAACGGGTGGAAACATTGCATATCAGTGTTTGTTGGGGGAGGCCGTTCTGCCGCTGCAACTCGAGGAGGGTGTGCCTGGCTTTGTAGGAATGGATGAAGTGCATGCACAGTTTCCTAGCCATTTTCAGAATGTTCTGAAGATCGGTGGAAGACTTCAGGAATCTTTTCACAACCAGATTGAACATTGCACCATGCATGGTGCATGGAACATCCCTCCACAGTGCAGCGTGGACACCATGTTCCTCCCATTGTCCGTCACCATGGTTCCGATTTGCAGTTGGCCCGGAGAAAGCCACACATCGATTTCTTGCTGCATGACGCGGAGCAGTTCCTCCCCTGTGTGACTTCGTTCACCGAGGCAAGCCAGGTGTAGAACTGCGTGGCACCGCTGTGCCCTACACATGTGGTATGATGGAGCAGTACCTGTGGAGGCTGATATGTTGGTGGTGGTGGAGGAGGAGGCGGACATTGGCGCCGGAGCAGCAGTTTGACAACGTGGAGGAGAAAGCGGCGTCTCCTGTCCAAGTTGTTGGTGTGGCTGTGCAGGAAACACATTCACCCAGTGGGCCGTAAAGGCCATGTACTGGACCTGACCATAGTTACAGCTACACATGTCCACGCTGCCATGCACCTTGGAATAAACCGATAAGCTCAAGGACTGGCCCACCTTCTGTTCTACATATGTGAAGGGCTGGTACTGACTTTTTTGAAAAGAAATTACGGCTTGGAACACTCCACCTAGGCGTGGCACAGGCCATTAAATCTCTGAACGGTGCAGAGTCAACCATTTGGAAAGGGAGGGACTGCAGTACCAACAACATGGACAGGAGCATGGTCAGGTTCTGCACCTTAGGATGGTTGGACGCATACTGTTGTCTCTTTGCAATCGCCTCGTTGAACGACTGCTGGCGCCATGAGTAGTGAGGGGCAGGAGCATCTGGTCCGGGAGATGATGGCAAAGAGAAACAGCCTCCTTCTGCAGAGGTGGTGGAGCCTTGACTGGCTGCAGTGGCATGCGTGCTGCTGCTGCTGCTGTTGCTGCGGCGGCAGGATGGACTACCACATCTGAGCCATGTTTCTCCCAGGCCATCGGATGGTGACGCTGCATTTGTTAAAAAAAAACTTTATTTGACTCTGCACATCCAAAATCATTTTTTGAAAAAAACGTAAGGATAGGTGCACACTGGCAAGGCAATAACATACATCTATTCCAAATATCAGTGGCACACTAAAAACTAAGCAAAACATCAAAGGCATATAGGAATTTTTTGAAAACGCACTACTGCTAAGGAATTGTGAAAACCTGGGACTCTTAGTCCACAGTTCCGACCAAAAGTGTTTAAGCTCACCTCCCAATTGCGTCAAGGGGATCCCAGCACAGGTGAGTTCCCAACACTAAAATGTCACCTCTCCAGGAGCCTGCCCAGACCACAACACCTCAGGGAGTTAAAAGAACTCGCCACCGAATTATCCTGCACTGGTCTAAAAGAGGTAGGCGGAGTGCAACAAGCCAATGAGGTTGCATTTGTTGACGCAGGACCGTGGTGCCAACGTTAGCTCCCTGGCCACGCTTCACTTTCTGCCCACAGATTCTACATATACTCATATTCGGCTCCTCCGGTGTCTTAACGAAGAACTGCCACACCGCGGAGTAGCTGATTTTACCGCCAACGCTCCGCACTGAGTGACTACTACCGCCGCTGCCTCGCAGAGCCCCTGTGCTGCTACTTTCTTGGACCTGCGAAACGGGTTTTGTATCCCGTGGCCGCTTGGCTCCCGACCACTCACTGCTGCTACCCTGCTGACTCACGGCCACACGACCCACTTGCTGGCTGCGCTGCTGCCTGAGGCGCAAGCTGATGCCCTCTTCTCCTGACGATGATGAAGCCCTTGCCTTACCTGGCTCCCAAGTGCGGTCAGCTACATCATCATCGATTATTGTTTGATCTTCCCTGCTGTACTCCTCAACGTTCTTGGTATGCAGAGGCAGACCCCTCACAACATGACCTCCCATGCCACTCTCCACATCTATACTTTGCCGCCTACTGCAAGAAACAGGGGATATTGGCCCCATTTCTTCGCTGCCAAGTAGCTGCTGTCCTCCTCAAATTGTTCATCTTCGCTGTATAGTGGCGCTGAGCCCAGACCACATACAGTAGTAGATCTCTGGCTGAGGGAACCGGATGGGACAGAAGCGGGTTGAGGACTGGTGAGGGCTGCTGACCCACTCCCGGGCCATGCCAACTAAGGGTTGTGTCTGACGTTCCTCTTGGCTGGGGTTGTCAGATGTCATCTGGGAGGAAGTGGATGACCTAGTCAACCAATCAAGAACCCTTGGGTTGCTGGTCAACACATGGCCGCTAGATGACACCGGCAGTTCTGGCCTCACCGAGTGACCCCTGCTGCGATGTCCCCTTACTGTGCTGTGACCTGTGCCTGCTCCAGGAATGTTTGTGCCACTGCCACTCGCATGTGAAGAGCCTGCCACCTCTCTGACATTCTGTTTGTTCAAAAATTTACAGACTGTTTAATGAAGATATCTGTATAGGATAAATACACACCCTGTATTTGACTCCAAATGAACCCACTAACAGGCTAGGGTAACCCTTGGATACAAACTACGCAAAATAAATGAGCTGCCAAAAATTAACAGCTATGTGGCGTGTTAAAACGATGTGTATTTTACTGACTACAAGAGCAGAAACACGCTTAATTAACCTTCGGATATGAATTATGCTACAGGCAAAATTTCTTCTTTGGTGTTGAAAAACACCGTTTCTTTTACTGACTACAATAGCACAAACACGCTTAATTAACCCTTGGATATAAATTGCGCAAAACAAATGAGCAGCCAAAAATTAACTGTTTTGTGGATTGTAAAAACGCTGTTTCTTTTACTGAATACAACAGCAACAACAGGCTTAGATAACCCTTGGATATTCAATGTGCTCCAGAACTGAGCAGATAGCATTATATGCAGCTGAATTGGACGCACACTGGACTTCAGTTCCAATACCCCACAAAATCAAAATTAGAACGTAAGAGAAGCAGTCTCTGAGAAAAGCTGTGACACCTCCCCAAAAATCACTGTGTAAAAGTTCTTTCTTTTGTGTGAGATCTCAGCTAGAGCTACAGTAGCAGCTACAACACGGCACAGAGAGAGGAGTGTGAACTGTCAGCGTCGCGTTCAGACTTATATAGTGCAGTGACGTCACAGAATCCCGCCGGTCTCTGATTGGCTTGATCTCTGCACATGTCATTGAGGATGTTCCTTTCTTCCTCCCAGAGTTCTTTGCCCCATGTAACGCCATGTGCTTGCAGCCATTTTATCAATTAAAAACACACTTCGTTCCCGCGAATCACCCAAAACTTCAACTTCGTTCAAAATCGAAGTTTTCCTGAAATTCTAAACGAATTGCACTTCGTTAGAATCAATTCGCCCATCTCTAGTTGCAGTTCATTCTGCTACATTTACCTTATAAGAGGGGTCACTAATGTTATATATTTTACGGGAAACCTTTTTAATCCAAAATAGTTTTTTTTTTTTTTTGTTTCAAAAAAACCCCCCTGCCCTTTCCCCCACCCAGAGACAATTACAATGATATCCAGACCTTTACAAAAAATAGACATCACTAAGATAAAAAAAACCCGGGAAACAGAAAAATTTTCCAGGAAAATTTTGCCAAAAAAAAATATTTTAAAAAATTTTATAAACCCCCTTTAAGGGAAAAACCCCCAAAAAAAATTTTTTTTTTTTTTTGGTTAAAAACATAGTGCAGTCCAGCTGTATCAAAAGGGGACACAGCAGCCCTACAATGGTTCTCCACACCGCCACACTTTGTACAATCTAAACTTAAAATGGCTTCTCTCCTAAGTGACCTCTATGATGTTCCCCAAACAAATTTCCTATATACGAACTGAATTTTACCCCTTCCCTATTTCTCAATGTCTGTACATGTATTTAGATTTTCTCCTTGTGAATTCTCTATGTGCAACAAAACTGATTTCCTGGTAAAACTTTTCCCCACTTTCCGGGCAAAAAAAGGGCTTCACCCCGGTAGTTCTTGTGTCTAACAAAAGCGATTTATCATTAAAACTCCCCCACATTCGGAAACTCAAAGGCTTCTCTCCGTGTGAATTCTCTGATGTTAACAAGACTTGATTTAGAATTACAACTCTTCCCAAAAACACTTGGCACAAAAATGGTTTTCTCTCCCATGTAATTCCTATGCATAAAAAAATAGATTTCCGGTAAAACTCTTCCCACACTCCGGGCAGAAAATGGCTTTCTCCTGTGTGAGTTCCCCGGGTGTCGAACAAAAGTTGTTTTATCCTAAAACTCCTGCCACATCCTGCCAAAACAAAGGGTTCTCTCCTTGTATTTCTCTGATGTTAACAAGATTTTGATTTTAAAATTAAATCTCTGCCACATTTTGGCAACAAAGGGCTTCTCCCTTGTGAATTCCTGATGTCTTACAAGTCTTGCCCTTAAACTAAAAGATTCTCCACATTCGGGGCATATAAATGGTCTTTCACTCTGTGAATTCTCTGATGTCCATTTCTTGTTTTTTCCCTTTCCCTGATGATATTCTTCTATTTTATAAAGTGAAGATAAAGGAGTCTTTGGAGCCCTTTTATTTGTCTTCACCTAAAAAAGAAATACAGGGTTTTTTTTCCCCAAATAAAATATTTTAAAATGTTAAATGAAAAAATTTTCACTGAGCAAAAAATTTTCAAAAAACAGTAAATCAATCAATAAAATTTTCCTTGTCATTGTTCACGCAAAAATGTGAAAGCCGGGGTCAAAAACTTTAATCAACAAAACCATTTAAAAACATAAAAGTTCTAAATTATTTAACTCAATTTTTTTAAAAAAAATTGGTTCCTAATTAAAAAAAGAAAAATATCACCAAAATTTTACTTAACAAATTCAACTTGGGTTTCAAAGTATAAGTAATGGGCCAGGTTTTGAAACTGCTCTCCCTTCCTAAAATTAAAGGGCTTCAAATCATTAACTTCAAAAGAGCGCCCCAGCACCTTTGATTTGTTGGGGGGAAATGAGCCAGCACTAAAATGTCCTATTACACGCACCCATTCAGAAAATGACCATCAGTCAACTTTATGATTTGACTCCCCCAGGACGAGAAAGATTTTGTGTTTCTTTTCTGTTCCTTAAAAGAGTGACCCAAAAGAGAATAACCAGACATTAAAAGTGCCAATTTAAGGGGGCCAAAAAAGATCATAATTCCCTCTGGGTTTTCCCTGTTCTCAAAATTCCCATCCAGGGCCCAAACCCTTTTCATTTCTAAACCCCGGTCCTCTGGATTTTACCTCCTCATAGAAGCTGATCAATAGGGCTGACCCCCAAAAATAGGTTTTTAGCATTATTATCGACAAAGTTGAAATCGGCACAGTTTTTATGTTGATCTAATTTTTTAGATCACGCGAAATTTAGGTTAAAATCTGTGCATCATCTATTAATATCGCGCCATTTTTGGCGCTTCCTGTCAATCAGCTTACAGAATAGAGCAGGGTGAGATGTGTGTGCGACGTCATGACTGGGATGTGTATGGTTGCGATTGGCTGGAAAAATCACATGACCTCGTTTTACATAGAACAGCCCTTCCTGTTCATGATCATTTCTGTCAGCGTCTCAAAGCAGTAGGACGTGCGCTCTGCCTGTGTCCAAACAGCTCAGCGAAATTATTCTATTTCTTCACAGAGAAAGCTCTACTGTTAGCTGTGATCCTTACAACTTAGTTAGATCAGAGATTTGAAGATTTATGTAGTTAGGTAGAGAATTTAGGATACACATCTTTCTAGTACTGAAAGGTCTCTTTGTTAGGTGCAAAACTCCACTTTTATTATTATCAGAAATACATTTCAGATAGGTGTTCTTTTTCAATTTTGCCCATTCCAGCTTTGTTGATATAGCCACCTTGCAGTTAAATTAGAATCCAGCAATTTTGAATTCAGCACAGGTTGATAGGTGCCAAAAATACCTTTTATTATCCGAATACATTTCAGATACGTGTTTTTTCACTTTGGCGCAGTACAGCTTTGTTCATTGACGCACCTTGCACTTAAATGTGAATACAGCAATTTTGTAGTCACCACAGGTGAATTGAAAGGTGCCAAAAATACCTTTTATTATCCGAATACATTTCAGATACGTGTTTTTTTCACTTTGGCGCAGTACAGCTTTGTTGATAGATCTACTTTGCAGTTAAATTTGAATACAGCAATTTAGTAGTCACCACAGGTGAATTGATAGGTGCCAAAAAATACCTTTTATTATCCCGTATACATTTCAGACAGATTTTTTTTTCACTTTTGGTCATTTTGCTGTGACATGCAGCTATACTTCAGGTCCTATTATAAAAAAATGTTGTTTCTAACAGACATTTGTTCTTCACAATTGTCCAAAGTGGCTCAAGGTTCATGTTTTGAATTTTTGGGGGCATTTTGCTGTGACATGCAGCTATACCACAGGTCCTATTATAAAAAATTTTTGTTTCTAACAGACATTTGTTGTTCACAATTGTCAAGCAGCGCGCCGGCCCGGGCCACGCCCCCTAGGGGAGGCGCGCCACGACCCGGCGGGCTGGGTGCGGCTGAAGCCGCGGTGTACGTGCGGCCGGAAGCGGAGGCTGACAGAAGTGATGAGTGTATTAATACCTCCCTTTCCCGGCCGGCGGCACTTGCGCGCCAAGACCC
>JAODAL010017819.1:0-76571 GCA_025379985.1 Phyllomedusa bahiana | reverse complement strand
TATGGTAAAAAAATAGTTTTAAAGGCAAGGGAAAAAAGGGCCCCCAAAAAAAAAAGGGTTTTAATTAAACATGCGTCGTGTATGAGGGAGTCGGAGGTTTGGGAAATTGAGGAGTCGGACTCGGGGCTTCGGCTTGCCGACTCCACAGCCCTGCTTTCTTCATGAACTACACGCTGCTGACATCAAAAGCAGGAAGTGGTCATAATAATGTGATGCGACTATATTTATGTATCATGCACATGGGGCCTGCATTGCTATAGGGCATGCACTTATTGAACAGCCTATGCACGTTGGCAGTGTTGTTCTTGTAATAGCTGGCACAAGCATGTGTGTATAAGTTTTTGGCCAGGAATATTGCAGTTGTGATTGGCACAGTGTATATACAGACAATTTAATATAGTTGTATGTTTGCTATAATGTTACGAGTATTAGAGTAGCTAGCTCCTGAAGCACCAGTTTGACTTCCACTATTCTGTAGGACCTGGACTGTAATATTCTTATTACATATGTACTGTTCGGCCACATCCTTTCTGAACATGGCAAGCAGCCATGGAAGCAGCGCTAGAAAATCTGTGCTGATAGCATAGAAAAGAGCTGTGTCTTGTTGATGTAGGGCACAGTTAAAGGGGTTGCCTCACTACATTGATTCATCTTACCTCAGTTCTGTTTTCTTGGCTTATCGATAAGAAGACTCACTGACAGATGATTCCGCAAAGAGACAGTGCGGGTATATTCCAGGAACCGGAGAGTAATAACAATAGCTGTCATTGGCCAACTGTCCCCAACGCTGTCCTTCAAAGCTCGCCCTATAACTATCCCTAACTCCAGAACCTCTATCCCTGACTTAAAGGGGTTGTCTCACTACATTGATTAATCTTACCTCAGTCCTGTTTTTTTGGGTTCATTTTGAATTCAGGGGCGTGTTTACCTGCTTCCACTAGGCTACAGTAGAAGCCAGGTCTGTAGCTATAGCAACCAGTGCTGGCAGCCTATCAGGAGAGATCAAAAAGGTCTTTAGCTATAGCGACCACCTGAGGAACTGATGCAGCCCATACAAAAGGGGGAAATTTTCTAGGAATAGGTAAGAAACGGGTAATGGACACACATTACAAAGTGATTTTTTTTTGCATGATCTTTAACATAAAAGCAATGTAGTGAGACAACCCCTTTAAGGAAATCTCCTGTAGGAGTGTGTTCTTTTAAAATGTTCAGACTGGATGCCATGTGGGTAGGCATGCCCTGTCCCTGGTGGTATCGTTCCTTCCCTGTCTCTAGAGACAAAGCTCTTGTTCTGAATCCAATTTGCTGGGGAACTCTTCTTCAAGTTAAAGATTCTTGAATATATAGTAGGAGATTTAAAAAACTTATTACAGAAAAAATGGGGCAAATATTGAATACAAGAATGTAGGGTTCCACAGGTGCAAAATACTATTTGGTGACCCCTCACACAGCTTCTAAGCATGAGGGGGTGGCTACCTTAATATCCTACCTGAGCAAAAATTGGGCATCAGTCATAGTTAGGTATAATGCATCGTGCTGGCGTAGCAGCCTATTGGTGACGTCACTACTATTCGATTGGGCTGTCCAGCACCTTCTAAGTGCGCAACACCAACATTGGCATCCATTACCTTCTATACTGGCAAACACAGACGATTAAATGGCAGTTCCCAACAGTATACAGAAAACCCACTGTGAGGTGTAGGCATATTGTACAAGTGCAAAATACCGTTAAACAGCCCCTCTCTCCACTCTCAAGAGGTAAATGGGAGGGGTGCATGGCATTAAGTTTACACATAAATAGGCTTAAAGGGGTTTTATCATTGCTCTCTTTCGCAGACTTAAGCTGTTTCTGTTTGTTTCAAATTCCAGGAAGCGAGCTCTCTCCAGTAGGTGTTCTTTCCCTTAGGCGTGTCTTTCCCCTCACTGAAGAGTTTGTTGAAATCACAAATTCTGGTGTATGTGCAGGGGAAGGGAAAGGATTTTTGGAGATAACATTTCCTCCTGCATTGCATTTCTTTGCAAAAGCGTTTCATCTCAAAGGGCCTGCACAAGGCTCCTTGTAACCAGAAACCTTTCATTGCTGAAGCAGTCTATACATAGTCTGAACTGAGGGAACAAATGTAGAAATGCATCCGCTGCCCACCCCCCAATATTTGGGACATTGTATGTTGAAACCAGCGTCCTGGGAATGACCGTGGTATGCTGAAAATATTGTTTGCTTAGGCCTCTGTAGCTTGAGGGACCACTATATATCCAAAGCTATAGAAAAGTGCTGTCTGTAGACATTAGTTGTTAGTGGATTTCTGTAGAATTCACCCAGTGGTCTCTAGAAATGGTCTCCTTTTAACTTAAATGTGCACGCCTCCGATCCTTTGTTTCCCTCAGATAAGTAACTGTGAGTTCTGGTGCCTCTTTCATAAGAAAATCGTGCACCTGTTTACTTGAGCAGAACAGGAATTCCAGGATGACAGCTGTCCGATGAACCATTACAGCTGTTATATCTATGAACTACGTAAAAATCTAATAAAGATTATACGACCTATGATTCTAAAGGTCTACCTAGTGTAAGTATATCCTACTATGAACTCAGTGAACTTGTTACATGATTACTGCGTCAGCTATTATATTATTTATTTTAGAGCGCCCTTAATTCCAGAGCGCTGTACATTCGGGTTTCATACATAACATAGGTCAAACAAGTACAAAGGTGACAACTTAATAACTAACAACAGGTACAGAAGGAGAGAGGTCCCTGCCCGTGAGGCTTACAATCTACAAGGAAAGGGGGAAAAGACAGAAGGTGAGGGGCAGACATGTTTGTGGGTAGTACAGTGGCAGCAGGGTTATTGTAGGTTATAGGCAATCCTGAAGAGATGGGTTTTCATGTTGCTTTTGAGGCTGGTGAGAGTGGAAGAGAGTCTGATGTGTTGGGGCAGTGAGTTCCAGAGTATGGGGGAAGCACGGGAGAAATCTTGGAGACGGTTGTGTGAGGAGTTGACACGGGGAGAGCCGAGAAGAAAGTCCTGTGAGGAGCGGAGATTGCGCGAGGGGAGATTAAGGCGGATATGTATGGAGGGGAGAGGTTATGGAGAGCCTTGTAGGTAATGGTTACTAACTTGAACTGTATTCGCTGGGCAATGGGAAGCCAGTGAAGGGATTGGCAGAGGGGAGAGGCAGAGGAGTATCGAGGAGAGGTGGGAATAAGACGGGCAGCAGAGTTAGGGATGGATTAGAGGGGAGCGAGGGTGCTAGACGGGAGGCCACAGAGAAGGATGTTGCGATGGGGCAAGTGGGTGTTTATGACCGAGGGGAGGCCAGTTTTTTTTGGTGCTTTCGAATTTTAAGGAATGAGGAAATTGGGGAGATTTTTTTCGGGTGGGGCCCGGCCCAGGCAGGGGTTGAGGGCGGGGGAAGGGGGTTTTTTTTTGAAAGGACGGTTTTGGAAAGTAAAGGGGTTTATCCCAAGGCACGGATTTTGGGGGGTTGGGGAGGGGGTAGAAGGGTTTTTAATGAAATTGGATATTTTTTCACACGTCGTATTTTTGCGGGGGGTACTTCTTTGAAGTTTTGAAGAGTTTTTTCCTTTTCCTTCCCATTTTTCCCCGGTAACGTAGGGGGGGAAGGGGAAGAGGGGAAAGGTTAACCTTTAACAAAAAACTTTACTTTCCCAAAAACGGGGTCATTTTGGACAGTTTTTTTTTTTTTTTTTTTTTTTCCCCCCACAGCTGTTTTCGGGCCACTTTGACTTTTCCATTTTTCCCCGGGAAAAAGGTTCAGGGAAAAAAAGAAAAACGAAAATGTTTTTTCCCCTGGGGGTACTGTTTTGCCGGGGAAAAGAGGGCGGGTTTTAATCGTACCCTCTCAAAGAGGGCTTTCAATTCCTTTTTTTGGGGGGCCTTTGGGGGCTTTATTAAAGGGGCGCAGTTACGGGGGCCGTTTTAAACGTAAAAAAAAAATTTTAAGCCGTTTGAAAAAAACCCAAAATGCACGAATATGCCCGGGAGAATCCCGGGGTTAAAATTTTTCTTTTAAAACAATTTCCCAGCCCCTTTTGGGCGCTTTTTTAAAATCATTGTTGTCAGTTTGGAAGGGCCAAATTTTACATTTTGAATTTTTTTTGGGGGTTTTTAAACCCCTTAAAAAAATGGGGCCCCGGGCGCTCTTTAAAAAAAAAAAAAAGGGGATGCTTTTACAAAGGTTTCTGCTTGTTTTTTTTTGACCAAAACTTTTGGAACTTTTTGGCTCTGGTTTAAATTAAAAGTTTTTATGTTATTTTCCCTGGTTTTTTAATTTTTTTCGTCTCCTTTTTGTCCCCTTTTTTCCACCGAGAAATAAAGTGTTTGGGGGTTTTTCTGTTCAGCCCGTGAAAAAAACGTCCCCTTTACTTGAACTTTTCCCCAAAAGGGAAGGGGGGCCTGTGAATGGCCCCCTGCCCTCCTGTTTCGGGGGACTCCCCCGACGAAGGGGAGCGCCCAAAGGGGGGTCATATTTTTTATTTTTTTTCTTCTTTTTTTTTCTTTTTTTTTTACCTTTGTTTGGACCTACAAGCTTATTGAACTTTTTAAACCCCCCCCCCCCCCCTTTAAATTTATGAAAGCTTTTTGTAGGGGGCTGCCAGCCATCTTCTTAAAGGGGTTGTCCATCGTATTTAAAAATTACATACAAAGGTTCTGCATCCCAATAAAATAAAAAAATAAAAATCCTCTAAAACTAGGAACAGGCTGCAGTCTGAATGTCGGGGGATTGAAAATGTATGAAGGAATGAAGATTACAGACTAAAACTTAGTGCAACTTTTCTTGTACTTGATATAGTCTTAAAAAGAAACTCGCCATTTTTTAAACTAATTAAAACAAGATAGTGATACGTGTCCTTTTCTTAGCCATTTTTAGTTTCTGATTTGGGAATTTTTTTTTTGTTAAAGGGGGTTTTCTCCTTTCAAAAAAAAAGCTTTTTAATTTTTAGGGAACAAAATAAAAATTTTTTTTAAAAAATTTTTATTGTTCCTCTGTTTCCCTAAAAAAGGTACAAGTGAAATTTATTACCTCCATGGCTATTTCAGTTCCCATAACTGACCTTAAACAAAACTCCCCCGGGTGTTTGTTTTAATGAATAAAGAGTGAGTCATCACAAGGTCTCAGTGTCGTCAGTTTCCTGTGCTGCCAACATAAAAAGCTTTTATTTTTCTCAAAGTAAACGCCGAAAAAAGGGCTTTTGTTTTGGGGATCAGATAAGAAGTCCTGGGGTATTTGGGGAAGCTAATCTAATTTGCTCTGAAAAACCCCCTGACTTACAAGAGGGGCTTATGCAAATTATCTGAACCAGGAAATGAAGGAAAAATTTTTTTCATGCTTCTTTGAAACCCTGTGGGGAGACAACTCCTTTAATGTATGTTTTCAGTATATGATTATGGGGGTAGTCATCTTGCCTGAGCTGCTTTTAACAGCATTTAGGGCTGCACCATTTTTTTGGGTGTATTTTGCGCCAAAAAACTGATGCCCTGTTCTCTATATAAATGAACTGTAGTACACCAAGATTAGGCGCATTATATGCCAGGCAGACACATTTGAAAGGTTTTAAAGTAGGACTCAATATGCTAGCAATGAATGCGCTAGTTAGGTGCATCAATTATACAAAAAAAAGGTTTCCCAGAGCATTTTTTTTTGCCCGATACACTAATTTAATGGCCTTAAAACTGGTGGGTGGTCCTTTTTTGTATGTCCCCCTTGGGTATGTCTAACTGCATCAGGAAAAAACGGCCCCAAAAGGCCCCCGTTCTCCTCTGTGCGGACCGGTTTTTGTCCGTTTTGTGCAAAAGCCGGGCCGCTTTTCCGTTTTCCCCGACGCCCCATAAAATAGATTGTAGGGAAGACGTAAAAGAAGACGGAAGCACGGGTATTATAAAACATGTTGTATAATACGCCGGTTTCCCAAAAAGAGGGCAGAGAAAAGACGGCTTGTAGACAACAATCGTCTTTTTATTGCCGTCTATGGCACCACACTGACGATCGATTTGGCGTTTTAAAAAAAATGAAAAGCGGGGGGAGTTTCGTCGTAACCCTTGCAGTGTGGACTAGCCTTAGAGAGATGCTTTCAGCATCTTCGGGGCATGGGCCTATGAAAAGGGGCGCCCTTTGATTCTTAGGAGACTTTTCCCCCAGTGAATGGTGGGTCCGTTTTATCTTACCATGGTGTCATTTTCAGTGTAATCCTCCCGTGTGAAAATGGACTGTAAAAAGCTTTCTCTACAGAGGCACCCTCAACTGGGGCCCTCCCGGTTGGGAAATACAAAATCCCTATGCCCCCCCTGTTTTTGATTTAAAAAGAGTGGGAGTTGTAGTTTCTAACAGCGGAGGGCGCAGTTTTAGGATGCCTGCTCTACAGCATAGGAAGCGTCAGATTATTATTAGGACTAGTGGCCAAAGTGAAAACGGAAAGAGGGTGTTTTTTTTTAAGTATTGTAATAAAAAATAAAGAAAAACACAACCCAAAAATGCTTTTTCAATGTATTTAACATAAAAACATGAGTTAAATAGGTCATTTTCTGATAACCCATTCCAATTGCTATGTAAAAAAATTTTTCCGTCAAGGGGACAAACCCTTTTCAAGTCAAAAAGTGTGCTATGTCAAAAAACCACCCAAAAAAGTCCAAAAATTAAACCCCCCTTTTAAAAAACTAATTTTTTTTTACCATCATGAAATTTATATAGGGCAAATTTGCCATCAAAAAAATTTTAAAAACCGGGGATAAATTTAAATTCCCCAAAATCCCCCAAATGTAGTCCCCTATATTATAAATGGGGCAATCCACCAAGAGGTAAGAGTTGCACTAAGCAATTGTAACGATCTACCGCTAAATGTCCCTATCCAAAGAACTTTCCCTCAAATACAGGATTTTTGAATCTTGAATTTAGTCTCAGTTTATAATTGATATTCTTGATAGATTTATTGCCCTATGTAATCTTTTATGGTTGGATAATGATAAAAGTTAGATTTTAATGGTGGGATTGTTTTTTGACTTTTTTTGTTTAACCCCTTAACGACCTTGGGCGTATGAGTACGTCCCAGGGCCGCTAAGGGGCTTTGCAGGGGGATCGCTCCGCGACCCCCCCCACACCGGGTTTTAGCGGCAAATCGCCGCTAACACCCGGCAGTAACAGCGCCGGCGGGTGGCTCCCGCCCGTTGGGCTGTTTTAACCCATCAGGCGCCGCGGCAAAGATGGCCGCGGCGTCTGAATTAAACGCCGATCGGTGCGGTGATCGGCATAAGCGCAGCTATGCTGCGCCGATCTGATCCCCGGCATTGTGGTGGGGAGCCCTTGGGAAGGCTCCGTCACTTTACCCTGGCCGGTTTGCCCCACTTCCGTCCGCAGACAGGAAGTGGGGAAACCGCCATCTTTGTACACCTTAATGCATTGCCAAATGCAATAATTAGGTTGTATTAACAATCGCGCCCCCTAGTGGTCAAGCACCATAGGGGGACTAAATGTTACAGTAAAAAAAAAATTAAATAAAGTTTTAAAGTACAAAAAAAAAAGTATTAAAAGTTCAAATCACCCATCTTTCCCCAGTTTACAAATAAAATCATTAAAATAATAAAAGTTACACATATTTGGTATCGCCGCGTCCGAAAAAGCCCGATCTGTAAAAATACAACATCATTTATCCCGTACGCGAACACCGTAGAAGAAAAAAAATTCCAAAGTCCAAAATTGCATTTTTTGGTCATTTTACGTCCCCCAAAAAATGAAAAAATATAAAAAAATCGCATGCTTTCAAACTGCTAGCATAAAAGTACACTTCAGCCCGCAAAAAATGCCCTCACTGACGTCCGTAGGTGTTAGTACAAAAAAAGTTATTGGTCGCACAAAATGGCGCCGTGGCGCCAAAATTTCAAAAATAGAAAATGTTTGGAATTTTTTTTACGGTACCAAAACATACCACAAACCCTACATGTTTTGTATTGCCGATGCGTAACAAACCTGAAGAATACAGATAACACATTATATTTTTCCGAAGATTGAACGCCGTAAAAGCAAAACCCCCCCAAACATGGCGAAAATAATTTTTTTTCACAATTTGTCCCACTTGGAAGTTTTCTGCGGTTTCCCAGTATATTCTATAGTATAGTGAATAACACACCATTAAAAGTACATCTTGTCCCGCAAAATAAAAAACCCTCATGTGTCTATATAGGTGGAAAAATAAAGAAGTTATGGCTTTCAGAAGGCGAGGAGGGAAAAACGAACGTGTCACCCAAAAAAAACGCCGGGTCCTTAAGGGGTTAAATTTCTTTATTCTGCTTTGACCGTTTATTAGAGAGCTTTTTTATGTGAAAACCCATTCTAAATAGAATGTAAAGGAAGATTTTCTAGAAATGTAGACCATTTTAAGTGAAATAGCTAAATTCCGCATTGTATGACTTTTTTTTAAAGGCCATATTTTTAAGAAATTGTACTCATTCTGCAAATACGCTTCTATGTTTACCATCTGGTAACTTCCATCTTGCAATTCCTCAGGTGAATACTGAAGAGCATCTTGGTGAAGATGACAAGGAGGCAATCTACTGGGATCGTGTCATACCCAGTGAAATCAAAGAGATTGTGAAAAATCCAAAATTGGTTCCTTCAGAGAGCATCACTATATGGATAGACCCATTAGATGCCACACATGAGTATACAGGTATGTGTTTTATTAAAAGACTAGTTTAAACACTTGGCCAATTAATAATTAACTATATGATAGTGTAGCCGGAACAGACAGGAAGATAGGAATCTTTTAGTTCTTGCTTCACCGCATGCCATTATGTACAACTTTTTATTTTTACTTCTCGTTAATTTCTTATTTTATTTTATTTTTGTCGGACCTGGTGTTTGATATTTTTTATTTAAGAAAAGTGGTACATTTAGAAAAAATTTTTTTTTTTTTCTATTATGACATTATTTTTTAAAACCATAGCATTTTATCTTTTTAGGAGACTTTTAATAATAATAATAATAATAATAGTGTCTTGTTTTTAAATGACAAATTCAGCCCTGAATGTCTTTCATAGGTCTTGGGCTGTCAGTACAAAACAGTCAGCACCAGAAAGTACCCCAAAAATCGTACCTACCCAGTCCATTCAGAATTGCATATATGCGTTTTGGCTATTAAATAATGAGACTGCTAAAAAGCTAGTGGCATTTGAGTTGAACTATGACATGCCAGCGTTGACTTTTAACTCTCCCAAACCACACCTGCCAGTTGTGTAGCTCCAAACTGTGGGAAGGTAGCACATGTGTTAATTGAGGCTTAGGCGGGGTTCACACGGCTTAGGCTAGGTTCACATGGTGTATTTGCAGGGCATAATTACGGCCCGCAATTACGTCATGTGGGCGGGAGCGGGGGGCCGGCACTTCGCCGGCCTATAGACATCCTTGCTGCGGCGCGTAAACGCCGCTAGAAAAGTGACATGTCATTTATCTCCCCGCCCGGCGGCTTCGCCGGGCGGGGAAGAGGAACGTAATCCATAGTTCTCTATGAGAACTGTGAATTACCGTAAATTTAATTTTGGCCGTTTTCGGCCCGTAATTGGCGCACTTCGGCGCGTAAAATTACGGACCAAAATACGGCCCATTTTAAGCCGTGTGAACATGGCCTTATTCAAGCCGTAATTGCAGGACGGATTTCGCCCACAATTACAGCTTGAGTGCGGGGTGGAGGCTGCTGCTCGCTGGCCCCATAGACATGCATTACCACGGCGCGCATCCCTGGGAAATGTTTCATGTCACTTTCTCCCGCCACTGCGTATTCCCCCGAGCGGGGGGGAGAGACGGAATCCATGTTTTTCTATGAGAACTGTGATTACCGTACTGCCTGGCACGGTTTCAGCCGTAATGCAGCACACTACGGCGCGCCCAAAAACGGCTGAAATCCGTGCCAGAAAATAAGCCGTGTGAACGAGGCTTAGCCCTCGTTCACACGGTTTATTTTGGGCGCGGATTGGAGCCGACTGCACCCCGTATTTGCGTTGCAGTAGGGCTCCAACTGTCCCTGTCTTTACGGTACCCAATTTCTCAATAAGAACTTGGATTCAGTCTCCCCTCCCGCTCGGCGAATCCGCCGTGGGGAGAAAGTGCATGTGAATTATTTAACGGCGCGTACACGCTGTAAAAAAAGACAGTCTATGGCCGGCGACTCCCGGGTAATTGCTGGGCGAAATCCGTCCGCGCAATTGCACCGGCAATGAGCCGTGTGAACGGGGCCTTAAAGGTTTTTTGACACAGCTGATTTGGGGCTGTTTTGACTTGGATTCCGCCCCACATACAGTTTCAAAAACAATTTAAAAAAACGCCCAAAGTTCATTTCGGGGTTTTGCTATGAAAAACCGCGTTGTATTTCAACAACGTGTTTTTTGTTCCCCAAAATTTACTTATTTTCAGTGCTGAAAAATAGGTGATGTCAATTTTTTTTTAGAGGTTTTCAATTAGTAAAACGCCCATAGGAACCAATGGAGAGCATCAAATCCTCGCCCACAAGTGTGTCGCGTTTTGACAAGGTTTCGAGCTTGTTCCAAATTTTAATGTTGGAATAAAAACCGTGCGTCTTAAAAACTTCATCATAAACTGATTGTAGCTGATTTGGACGCTAAAAATTAAGCACCCAAATCTGCCGTGTGAACATACCCTTATAGGAAATTTGCATTTGCAAAGATTACGACAAATTGGGAGGTGATGAAAGATGAACGGCCAGGATTTCCATCCAGATTAAAAAATGTTGTAAACATTCAAAGATTTTAGGCAATTGTTCAAAAAGACATAAAGTATTCAAATTCTGGCAGAAATGCTGAATATGTCTAAAGAAATGGACAGATTTTGAACAGTGATCTAGGCACAAACTTACGTCTTTTTTGAGGTAAGACTTCAGATGAAACTGCTGAATCTTACAGAATAATGGTATGTTCACTTGGCGTAATTGTGTGGCGTATCTCGGCGCATAATTGTGCTGCAGTATGCCCAGAATGCGCCCCACAATTACAGTAATTCATAGCTTTCAGAGCGCTATGAATTATGTCCGAATTCCCCCGACGTGTATGGAACGTCGGTTGAAACAAGTGACATGTCACGTCTTCCCGCTGTTTACGTGGGGGATGATAGAAGTCAGTGGGGCCGTCCACCTCCACCCCTGGCCAGCGCATTCTTCTAAAAGGGGTTGTGTGAGAGAAACACAAAAAGAAGCACCTATAGTTCAGTAAGACTAAAGGCAAGCAGTAACTGTCTGTCACAATCCAGTGTGTGAAAAACTTACAGATGCTGATACATCACATAATATTAGGGGACGATTACACAGCACAGAGAAAATACCGGTCGGATTATCCGACCGGTATTTTCTCTCTTTGGGGCTGTGTACACGGCCGCAGAGGGACGGCTTTTCTCTGCGGCTTGCGGAGACCAGCCTTCCCCCTTCGCATTGACTTGTTCATATTCCGCCCAAAAACTGGGCAGAAGAATTAACATGTTCAATGTTTTTCTAAAAAACCGTCCGGCGGAAAATCCGTGCAGTGGAGATCGCTGCACGGATTTTCTATAGAGGCCCGTGATAAAGTTTGACAGCCGGTTTACAGACTGCTTTCAAAACTGAAAACCGTCTGTAAAACCGGCTGAAAAACCTGCCGTGGGGACATGTCCTTACCATGTTGGATCTTTCTCCTCACTGGGCAGAGCTACAGTTGCTGGGCGTGCTCTCTGAAAACTACATTTCCCACAACAGCCATGTCCCCCGTCCGTCCCCCAGCTGAGCTATAGATTCTATATACTACATCCTTATATATATAATGTGTTTATATATTGTGTGTGTGTGTGTGTGTGTGTGTAAACCCTCGGTCGCCTTTCTGCTCTGCAGAGCCGTCCCTCATACCACACGTCTGTCGGGCTGACTGAGCGCAGCATATGCCCAGTGATACCAGTCAGCAGAACCAGGAAGTAACTCGGAGTCCATTCTACTTCCTGTAGGGCAGGGTTCTGCACAGGAAGTAGTCTGGCGGCCATTTTGTTCTTCTATAATGATTATCCCCTGGACAAAACAAGCAGACTTTTCTAATTAAAAATATTTAGGAATTTTGTCATTAAGACGTAATTTTATGTATTTAGTTATCTTCTTTTCCTGGAGAACCCCTAAAACACCTGGCGTATTGCACCATGTACAGTACTAAGGGACACAGCGCATGTCTGTCACTAGCTTGTGCTGACCTCAGCAAGGGCGGCGTAACCTATATGGCAGGCTCTCTTTAATGCTGAGGTAGGGAGTACTACTGGGTATGTGTTCTCCTTGCAGTTTTCAAATCGGGATAGACATGACTATGGAGTAGGTTGTACAATAACTAGAGTTCTTGTTATTCATCCTTAAACTTTCTTCTTTTTTTTACTCTAGAGAATCTCATTAATTATGTTACTACCATGGTGTGCGTTGCTGTGAATGGAAAACCCATTATAGGTGTAATACATAAACCTTTCACAGGGTATACCGGTGAGTGGTTTTAACTTTGCTTTTTTTTTTTAATTTTTTTTTTTACATAACAGAATTTTACTCTGGCTGAAAATGTAGAACGGTGATATTTCCGTATTAAAATGCTTAATTTTACTTGTATGTGAGCTATAGCGGATTTAAGTTGAACTAGGGCTTTGTGTTCATTTTCTTTGTAAGAGGTCACAGTGTTGTCTTTATTACATGATGTTGTATTTCACATGTTCAGCTAATAACGCAAGGCAATGTATTGCTAGAACAACTTGTGGTTGGTGGGCAGATGTAGCCCATTAGGCCGTGGGGCACCATAACTCCTGAGATGTCTCCAATCAGTGCTGCTTTATCGCTGATGAATAGGTACTTCATGGGTGACATGTACTTGCCGCAACATGACAGAAGCTGTGGCTGTCCAATTGCCTCAGGAGATCAGCTGAACTGACAGCGGTCATCCTTTAATGGCTGAGACTGGAGTTTACTCCAATCTTGGCTGTTTAAAACTTTTAGATACTGCAGTCAATGATGACAGCAGGATTGTAAGAAGTAGGGATGGTTTATTACTGTGCCAGCCTTCCCAATGGCTGTGTATACAACATTCAATGAAAGCTGTATATACAGATATGCTTCCTGGCCACATGACTGCCAGCGCAGTAGCTGCATGAGCTGCTGGGTCTTATCAGATCAGCTCTGCAGTGACTAAAAAGTTGGGGATATTTCCCCTACAATTGGAGATAATGTGTCAGCCCCAGTTACAGGGGAATTTGGCAAGAAAAGGTCTTTTCAGAACTTATGGGGGACACAAGAAATGGACAAAAAGAAAGCATTCAAACAAGTAGTAGTTAAAAAAAAAAAAAAACTGACCGCCCAACTGCAACTTTTAGCCTGCCCCCGACAACGCTACAACTTTATACCACCTATATATAATGTCTGACACAATTAAAATACGTACTTAAGCACCACTTTTGCTGTGCGAAAAATAAATAACCCTTTTTCCACTTTTTTGACTTTTTTTCCCCTTATTAAAAAAAAAAATTATTTCAAAAATGGCTAAGCCTAATGTATCTCAGAAAAAAAGGTGAAAAAAGTAGTAGAATAACCGAACGCAGAACAGTGTGATAGCGTTAAAACCCGCGTTTACTGCAGAAAATGGAAATATTTCTGGTCAGAAACTGGTTAACTACCAGGCTTTCAACCTAAGTAAAACACTACAGTACTTGCTTTTGGTAATAAGGATGTCCCCCGGCACAGGTTTTCGGCTGGTTTTTCAGACAGTTTGCGGTTTTGCAGACCGCCTGAAAAAGCAGCCGAAAATGAGCACAACGGGCTCCTATGGAAAACCCGTGTAGCAGTCCTCATTGCACGGGTTTTCCGCCCGCAGGCCGCCCGTATTAATATACACTCACCGGCCACTTTATTAGGTACACCTGTCCAACTGCTCATTAACACCTAATTTCTAATCAGCCAATCACATGGCGGGAACTCAGTGCATTTAGGCATGTAGACATGGTCAAGACAATCTCCTGCAGTTTTAAACCCGAGCATCAGTATGGGAAGAAAGGTGATTTGAGTGCCTTTGAACGTGGCATGGTTGTTGGTGCCAGAAGGGCTGGTCTAAGTATTTCAGAAACTGCTGATCTCCTGGGATTTTCACGCACAAAACCCTCTCTAGGGTTTACAGGGGAATGGTCCGAAAAAGAAAAAACATCCAGTGAGCGGCAGTCCGTGGAAACGGAAATGCCTTGTTGATGCCAGAGGTCAAAGGAGAAAAGGGCAGACTGGTTCGAGCTGATAGAAAGGCAACAGTGGGCTCAAATTTGCCCCCGTTACAACCAAGGTAGGCAGAAAAAGCATCTCTGAACGCACAGTAAAGGGGAACTTTGAGGCAGATGGGGTACAGCCAGCAGAAAGCCAAACCGGGTCCACGCCTTTCTGCAAGAACAGGAAAACTGAGGCTCAATTTGCCCAAGGGTCATCGAAATTGGACAGTAGAAGATTGGAAAAACGTTGCTGGTCTGAGAGTCACGGATTTCTGCTGCGACATTTTGGATGGTAGGGTCGAATTTGGGGACAGAAAACATGAAAGCATGGATCCATCCTCCTTGTATCAAACGGTTCAGGCGGTTGGTGTTGTGGCATGGTGTGGGGAATATTATCTTATGGCATCTTTGGGCCCCTTGGACCAATTGACATCGTTGCAACACCTAGTGAATCTATGCCAACGAAGAATTGAGGCAGTTTGAAGGCAAAAGGGGTCCAACCCGTCACTAGCAATGGTGTACCTAATCAAAGTGGCCGGTGAGTGTATATCATGCACGCTGTCCACCATTTAGGACTCATCCACTGTTGGCATAGTCCTGCAGGGTGGAAGGAGCCAGACAGCATTAGACATACAGAGCTAGGTGGTTAGCAGCTATAGACAGGAGGACTGCAAATAGTAGGACATGATGTATAGTATAGTGAGTGGATCAGTGATCCTGTCAATCTCTCGGCTAAAGCTGTAGCCTCATCATAGAACAATTCGTGTCCTTACACCTTTGACTGCCTCGGCACCCTATATTGGTAACATGAGATAGCATATCTGTGCTCAGAAGGGGGCGTGTGTGATTTGTTTGAATTGCATATCATGTGACCCAGCAGGATGACATCACCAGGTCTTTCCTCTCTCTAGTCAAAGAAAGGTCTGTTTATTGACAGAGCTACAAGTAGTTTAACTGTAGCTTAGAGGTAATGCTTTTTACCTCCCGACAAAAGGGGTCCTATGTTCAAATCCTGCAGGAACCAAACCTGTGGATTTTTTTTTCTTTATCAATAAAACATACCTCATTGGGGTTTTTCTTTTTTTAATTTTATTTGTACTGTTTGACTAATTAATGGAGTATAGGGACAGGAGCAGAATGACAACCTTTTTAAACTACCAGAGTGCCTAACCAGGGTTATGTCTGGGCATGTGCAAACAGGACTAAGGAGCTCTCAGCCCAGGTCGTATCCCCTGGAAACGGCAGTAAACAATGGCTACTTAAAGGGGCAGCTAAAAAAAAAACCGGTCCAGAATTTTAAATAACATGAATGGTGAAATGTTTATTATTTAATTTGCAAGCTTCCCACGTCAATTTTACTTTGTGGCAAAACCCCTTTAAACTCCACCTAAGGAGACACTAAATTCATTCACCATTATTCCCTGAATATATCTGTAATCTTATATCTGCTGTCTGATTAGGCTTGATACATTTATTGCACAGCAAAGCAGCCACTAGGTTTTTAAATTCCCCACTGGTGCCCATCGGCTTTTTTTAACAGACCCCTTCACACCACAGTGATTTATTTTTTTTTTTTTAACACATCATTGTTTGGCTATGTCTACACCTCACATGAATACGATTGTATTTTCAGCGCTTTTAGTTTTTGAAAAGCGCCAAAGATACTATCATTCGTGCAGCCCCATAGGCGGCAATAGAAAAGACGAGATGCAGTCTACACAGCTCGTCTTTTCTTAGCTCGTCTTTCGGCACTGGCGTATTATACAACATGTTATATAATACGCCGGCGCTTCTCGTTTTCTTGTCATCTTCCCATACAATACAATTGTGTGGGCGACATCTGGAAAACGAGAAGTGACCGCGGTTTTTGCACAAAGCGTGACAAAAGCCGCGGTCCTGCAGCGGAGAAAAACCGGCCGCTTTCAGGCCGTTTTTTGTCTGATGCAGTGTAGACATATCCTTTCGCTTTTTCCAGGACTCATATTTTTTTTTCTTCCATCTACATAGGTGTATGAGGGCTTGATTTTTATTTTATTTTATTTTTTCCGAGGCACAGGTAGCTGTTTAAAATGGTACCATTTATCTGCACCATTTAATGTTCTGAGAAACCCCCCAAAAAATGTATGGAAGAGCAGGAAAGAAAAGCACAATTGCAAAAGAAAATATATATCAGTATCTTGTTTTAATCCGTAATAATCAAATATTAAAGAGACTGGGCATAAATTTATGTCCCATTGCTGATAAGGAGCTTTGTAGTGGGACTGCGGCGCTGCTAACAGCACGGGATGGAGTCGGCTGCTTACCATGCCGTTTAATCTATTAGACGCCATGGTGTCTAAATGAATGAGAAACGGTGCCGTGCACTGTTCATCATGGCCGCCTAGTTATTTGTTCCACTACTTTCTGCTATATATATATATATATATATTATATATATATATATATATATATATATATATATATATATATATATTATATATATATATATATATATATATATATATAAAAAAATCAGGACTGGTATATTTATTAAATGTAACTCCAACACAAAAGTGTTTATTTTTTGTGTGTGTGTGTTTTATATAGTGCAGGGAACGGCTTTACATTTGTTTCGCTGTCTGTGCCCCTGTTAAGGAGATTTCATGTCATGTGCTGCTGTGGCATGCTGGAACTTGTAGCTCCACAACTACTAACTGCTGTTGGACATGGAACTACAGGTGCCAGCATGCCCCATAAGTCTCCGTTTGTAACTAGTGGACAGATGTAAGTCGAGGACTGCCTTAGTATATATGTTTATTAAGAGTTCAAATAGCTCCCCTTTTACCATTTTACAAATAATAAAAATGCTAGGTCTCACCGCGTCCAAAAGTTGGATCTATTAAAATATAATCTATTTTATCCCATATTCTGAACGCCAAAAAGAAAAAAAAAATTTCAAACGCCAAAATCGTGGGGGTTTTTTTTGGGTCATTTCAGGTCCCCTAAAATTTGGAATAAAAGTGATCAAAAAAAGTCACATCTGTTCCAAAATGGTACCAAGTACACTTCAGCCCACAAAAAATGCAGTGGCATGCAGGTCTATGGGTGGAAGTGAAAAAAGTTATTGGTTGCAGAAAATGGTGCTATGGCACAAATTTCAAAAATGGAAAATTTTTTACGGTACTATAAACATAACGCAAACCCTACGTATTTGGTGTTGCTGGAATATTATCAACCTGAGAACACATTTATAGCAGAGTGTGAGTGCCAAAACAAAAAACTCGCAAACATGGCGCAATTACGTTTTTTTTTCTCACATTTTGACCCACTTAGAATTTTTTTGCAGTTTCCCAGTATCTTCTATGGTGCAATTAATGACACCATTAGAAAGCACATCTAGTCCTGAAAAATAAAAGCCCTCATATATCTGTTTCTCTGGTGTTTTCCCCTCGTCCCTCATACAATCTTTTCTTGCTTGCTTTGCATGTATAACATGTTTGCTTAGGCCAGTGAATGTGCATGATGTCATCGCTGGGGAACCACTGGGAAACACCAAACTGCTGCCAAACTGGAGCAGCAGTAGCTTTAGGGATCGGTTAAAGTTGAGGTTGTGTGGTTTTTTTTTTTGTTTGTTTTTTTTAAAATTTTCGAACATTTCAGGCCAGTTCAGCATTCTCTTTAAAATCTTGAACAGCCCCTTTAAGTGAGTTGTAAAGAAATTGAAGAATATGGCAGCTTTCAAAAATGGCGCCACATCAGTCTACAGGTTATGTGTGGTATTGCAGCTCGGCTTCAAGGAAGTAAAGATGGGGCTGTGCTGCAATACAATACACAACGTGCAGACCCGTATAGCACTGTTTTGTGAAGAAAGTAGATATTGTTTTTCTAATCTGAGCCACCGTTAATTGTTTCTGATGTTGTTGGGTGTGTGTTTTTATGGGGTTTTTTTGTATAGGAATTGCATTGATGTAGCTCAAATGATTTATTTCTAAAAGTCTCTCATTTTTCCTGTCCTAGCTTGGGCTATGGTGGATGGTGGCTCAAATACAAAGAGACGTGCCTCTTATAATGAGAAAACGCCAACTATTATCGTTTCCCGAAGCCATTCAGGGGCAGTGAAAGAGATGACTCTCCAGACTTTTGGTAACCTGACTAAAATTATATCTGCTGGAGGATCAGGTATGTACAGCAGAACACACACGCCTTCTTAACAGGATGGCTTGCAATTGACAGAATTGGTTGTAAATACTAAAAGAAAAAATTGTAACTTTAGGATTTGTCTTTTAAACAGTGACATTATTATGGCTGTTACTTACGAGATGTCCTAAGTTCTACAAACTTAATGTGGAGAGTATCCCTCACAAAAGCCAGTGCCTTGTACACTGGCACGGACCTTAGGTAGATGTGCCTTCATTTTTTTGGGCGTGTTCTCATCATGCTGTTTTACAGAGCCCGTTCTTCATAGCCAGTTTCAGGCTCCCACCTGGTTAGGCTGTTAGTGTTTCTACAGCAATGACTGACATTTCAGCTCTAGCTGAGCCTGTTAGAGGGACACTGTTAGGGTATGTTCACACGACATTTTTGATCCGTTTTTTCACTAGAAGAAAGATGCATTGAAAACTGCATCCCAAAAACATATCCAAAAACGCAGCAGCTGATGCTTTTTTGGATGCGTTTTTAATGCGTTTTTTGGATCCGTTTTTCAATTTATATACACGGGTTGTAGTTTGAAAAACTTACAATCTTGTATTATAATTTACACTTGCATATGTATGTAGGGGTATGTAATGTACTTAATCGACCCCTAGAGGTCTCATTTGATCTAGAAGAACTGTTAGAACTTTAGTAACCTAATGACCTACATTAGGAAGCCCACTATAGGGAGCTCACAGCATTTTACATGTTTCCTAGGATGCCTAATAGAGGGTGCTATAACTGCAAGCTTTTTACATGTTTCCTAGAAAGCCTAATAGAGGGCACTATAACTGCAAGCATTTTACATGTGTTTAATCTTATATCATAGAATGCTATAAAAGCAGTTTTTTAGTATATTATAGGTGTTAATAGAAATTATAGAAGTTTATAATACATTCATTAATGTTTTAGATAAATAGTTTATTATAGAATGTTGAGTGGTTTAAGTATTATACTGAAACCACTCAGCATTCTATAATAAACTATTTGTCTAAAACATTAATAAATTTATTATTAAAAACTTCTGTAATTTCTATTAACACCTATTCGGTACTAAAAAACTGCTTTTGTATCATTCAATACATATAAAAAGTGATTTATAAGATTAAACACGTAAAATGCTGGACTCGTCGTCTGTTGGGCTTCATCTGAAACGCATGTAAAATGCTGTTCGCTCCCTCTATTGGGTCATTAGGTTACTAAAGTTCAAACAGTTCTTCTAGATCAAATGAGACCTCTAGAGGCAGATTTAGTGTATTACGAATTACTTCAAATTTTAATCCATTACCTTTTTCGGAGGCACTTTTCATATCAAAAGCGCATCCAAAACATACCCAAAAGTATGTTGCGCTTTTGGATCTGTTTTTCGGGCTCCAAAAGCACACCCCATTGTTTCCTATGGGGATTTCACTTACGTAAAACGCAAGTAGAATTGACATGTCAATTCTTAAAATGGACCCAAAAAACGCATTGTAAGATCAAGTAAACACCTCAGTAAAGCGATCACTTCAGTCTTAAACGGAGATGCTCTTGTTAACAGTGAAACCAAATGTAAATCAACAGTAGCACATTGATAGATCTTTTTTGGATCTGTTTTTGGGTGAACTACCCTTGAATAGAAGGGTTTAAAAATGGGCAGAAAGCAGAAGACTCTAAAGGTTAAAGTTTATGTCATAACCTGATAAACAATCTTTGCTAAACCGCTAAGTCACAGTCAGGAATTGATGTCTCACCTCCGGGCCAGGGGCAGCTGGACAATGAAGCCGAGAGAGATGGCAGTAATCTGGGAACGTGTGTACAAAACAGGAGACAATGAACTGGCGCTGAATTTTAGAAAGAAAAAAATCAAAAGAAGTATATGGTAATATTCTTTCTTTAACCTACATTTTAGAAAGCTAATCAGTTTTGTGGAATAAAAACCCTTTAAATAAGTCTGGTTTACACAAGCCTTTCATACAGAAGCTTTTTAATGCGGGCTGTTTTAACCCCTTAAAGGAACCTGTCACCTAATTTTTCACATCTAAACAATTAACACTGTGTGTCCAGTGTACTAAACATAGCCCAAGCAGTTATGTTACCGTTCCCTGAAAGACCTTTTTTTCCGGTCTAGAGATCTCGCATATTAATTAGCCCTCTGACATCACTGTAATGGCTGGTTTGGAACTATTCATTTTCCCCGCCCACTATTCAAAAGCTTTCTATTTGCATAATCTCATTGCAAATCTCGCACATGCCTCACACTGCACAATTAAACAAATGTGGAGCTCTTCTACTGGACTCAACCAGTCCCACCCCAGCTTATAGACATCACATTCGTCCTGCTGTCGAGCTAGTTCACGTCATCCATCCCTTAGTCCTACATACTCCTCCTGCAATAAGTCTCCAATAGTGAGGATAATAATGAATAAAAAATTTCAGTAACAAGGTAGAAGATAAAAAGAGAGAGCAAGAGACTCAGTGAAAAAAGAAGTGGCTAGAGATAAAGTATGCTGAATCAATCAGTGCAGACTGGGAATGGCTTTAAGGGTCCACCAAGAGTTGATTTTGGGCCCACCCTTCTCCACCACCTACCACTGACAATAACTCAGTCTCGATCTTCAACATATACAGACCTATGTGAGAATCTTCCACACTAACCTGTATCAAGATGGAGCGCTGGGCTCTGAGTCTTCCCACACCTAATTGCAGCAGACACCGTGGTGAACGTAAAAGGTCTAGAAGAATAATTCCCCTCTCCCTGAAGGATACATTTTACAAAAAAAAATGAAAAATATAAAAATATATCAAAAGCACAACACAAAGTACTGAGTATGAATGCAACTAAACAAATCGCACAATTACCTAGTAACACCTCTATATAAAACCACAATCCCAAGGATAAAATTACCTATATATTTTCCATACAGACACAATTACCATACCACATTCATGGATGACCAATATCCACAGCCACATAGTGACACTGATAATATCACCAGCCCATTACTAAATATAAACCGATTTACACTATTGACCATTATCACTGCCATATATGACCATACGAGTGGTAGATAGCAGTTATTGTAACACAGCAAGGTCGTAACTTGAAGCTCTGGGAGCCCATAGATCAAAAAAGTTAAATGGGTCCCCCCAAATACCATGTCTACTTACAATGCTGTATCAACAGTCGAGGCAAGGTGACTGCTACCTCTGCAACCTATATATGCAAAACGCCCCATCCAACAGTGACTCTCTGACATATAAGTTATGGAATAGTTCAGGTACATTAGTGACTCTACAGGTTAAGATATTTCTTCAGAGTCTTCTGTTCCCTTTTCTTCTCCATTGGGTCCATAACACCTTCATGCTGAATTTGTCCCTGCAAGATGTTGACACAAATATCCTAGAATCTTCACTTTTACCAGCATCTGTTTTAACCGTTTCCCAACTCTATACAATACTTCCCCAGAGTGTGAGAGTGGGTACAGGCCATACCTTATATGGCACAGTTCTCTGATGAGGAACAAGGACTAAACCCCTTGGAATTTGCTATGGCCTGTACCCCCCCTACAAATTAGGGTATGTTCACACCTCTTTATTTTGTGTGCATTTTCTACGTGGGGATTACGGGTAATCCATAGCTCTCATAGAGAAGCTATGAGATTCTGCCATCGTCCCCTCGTCCGTCTAGCTTCAACAATACGATTCGTATTGAGGTACGGGGTTCGTTTAAATGAATACAGTGCCAAAGAAAAGCGTAGCTGGGATGCTGTCCAGCCACCAGGGTGGTTCGGGAGGCTGGGGCGGCCGCTCACCAATGGCGACAGGGCCGCCCACCTCGCCTTCGAACGCTTACTCTCTGACTTACCGCTTCGACCGCTTCACAACGGCCCCCCCGCCGCAGATTCAGTCATAGGCTGCACACTTCATTTCATCTGCTGGTTACAAAACGGAGAGGATTCATACCGGATCGTTCTCCTCCTCCCTTCTCCCCTCTATTACCTTTGCTCGTGAGCGATTAGTACATACAGATCAGCATACACAAAATGGGTTGAGTAACGGCACAGTTGTACTCACCCCCCTTGACGTCTTGAATCTATCATTTTCTTATTAAAAACAATGTAAAATCACTTTGTCTATTTGTTTGAGTCCATTTGAGGGGACCGACCAGGTCATATCCAAACACCAGCTTAAAGAGCGTATGTAAGCTACGGACTTGAGAACACCGCCGTTGAACATACCCTTACTGGCCACTCTACAAAGTAGGTCGTATCCCAGTTTTAACATTGGCTCTCAGGCAGTGGGTAACAAATTTCTTCTCCTTCAAATAATTATGTAGTCTGGGCCAGCAACATCTGGCCTAAAACATACCAACCCCCATATTAAACCCCACCACCGAATACAATATCGACACATCATAGATCCCTAAAAAATAATCATCTCTGGTTTAGTGAATCTTGTTTATTTGCTCTTGATGCTCTTCTTTGCTATATTCACCACTGCAAATACGAGTGCTATGATATGCCAATGTATTCTCTAGCATTTACTGATTGGCCTGGCAAAAGGAAGGGTAAGAATGGAAAAGAGGGTGAAGGAGGCCCGTGCCGAGAGTGCTGAAGAAGTTTGCGCTGGCCAGTGTATCCTTCCACAGCAGGCATAAGCAAGACGCACAAGAAACAGGCACATGTACACCGTGTGAACTCACCCTTATACATTTTAGCTACAACAACATCATCACAAGATGAAAAATTATATCTAAATAGATAAACTCCAAATCCTCCTCAGATCAGGGACAGGCAGGACATTCACCTTCATTACATCATATATATATTATACTATTCGTCTTGCCTTGTTAAAAAACAATATTTTACAGAAGGCAAATAACTAACAGGCTAAAAAGAAAAATTATTTTCCAAATATAAATCACCATCAATATTGTCGTTTACATGTCAACCCACTGGAAAATATTACCTTTTAGGGCTCGTTCACTACACGGCTTATTCTTTGAATGATTCACCGTACTGGTACTGCGCACCGTATTTGCGCAGCAATACGGCTGGAATCCGTCCCAGCATTAACGTAATCCCACAGTGTCTCATAGAGAATTATGATTTCTGTCTCCTCTCGCCGTCAATCGCGAATACGCCGGGCGTTGAGAAAGTGACATGCACATTATTTACGCGTGTACCGCGCTGGTAGAATAATGGAATTCAAAATGGATGTGCGAAATCCGTCCCGGCAATTACGTTCGCATAATCCGAGTGAGAACTGACCTTTATGAGCATTAATGAGCAATATTTAATTTCATGGTATATATAAGTGTGTGTATATGGTATACAAATATGCATCGTTTTAATATAACACACAGATGTTTTTTTTATAGACTCATATATACAACTTCACATACATATACACACATATATACACACACATTTATAAACTCATATACATATGTACACAAACATATGATATCAAAAACACACATGAATATACATAGATATATTCACACCACGAAAAATAACCAGCACAAATAGACAACGCACGTATAAACATACACAAACATACTAATACAATGAATACTACTAAATCACATATAAACACGTCACACATATACATATATTACACACATATAGCACACATGACACACATCACATGTATCACACACATACATGTACAGCTACATATATAACTCATGTATACATACACAGACAAATTTTACACACGATGATATACACATACACACATATACATAGATGTACACAAAAATAAACATATACACAACATTATGACATATATACAACCATATTACATACACATATATACATGTCATGAACACATAACAGACAAATACTTACACACATATATATACACACAAACATAACACATACATATTTACACACAATACACACATATGCATACAATAACACACACATAAACATCATACTCCCAACTTTTTGAAAGTAAAAAAGCAGAGAATTGAAGGTGTGCGACGTGCCGCGGCAAAAATTTCCATAACCACTGCCCCCCCCTTGATGTGATAGCCACTCTCCCTGTTGAAAAAGCCCACAACCTATGCGCACCTAACTGTGTTATGACTCTGATGAAAGCTGGGTTTTTGCGTCACCCACTTTCTCCCCCCCCCATTTCCCCTTTCTGACTGACGGGTTAGACCTATTCAGCTTCCAGGAGAGTTGGGAGATACCGCCAAACTGCCTACACCTAAAACCTTTAAATTACAATCATATAACCACCATACAGTGATTATACATGGTATATACCAGTGTACAACAGGCTCTGCAGACACTAATTGACTACAGAGCTTAACATATAAGGACTCTCGAGACCCTCTCCCTTGACTGGTATTGTAATTTTCCCTTTTTCTTCTCCAACCTGTCCGGATGACTTCTAAACGACCACACTCCGTCCCTGCAAAATTTACCACACAAGCACCTTAAGAATTCTATTTTTTTTCAGCACTTCCCTACCTATGCCACCCAGTTACAATGCAATATGGGTATAGGTTGGAGGTTTAGAGGAAAGGTATGGGGTGGATAGGTGGAGTGATAACTGGAGTGAGAGGATTTATGGGGTATTCGTGGATATATTTGTGATTGAGGTGTTGTATTTGTGTTGTACTCTCATGATGCATATACAATGGTGGGAGTGGTGGAGAGAGATACAGGAGCACAGTTTACAATCTCTTTTGGGGACATAGACCATCCCCCAAGATTATACAACGCATTTTTGCCCTGCACTCCCCAGAATCCTATTGTGCAGGTGAACCTCCGTAACCCACCTGCAAACCCCCGAGAAGCTCATTTAGGAATTTTCTTCAGGATGCAGGAGATGGAGTTTTTACTGTCCATTTTTTTTTATGTTCTTATTTCCATACAGTTTCCCCCTTTGGACAAATGTCGGAGCTCATTGGATGATGTTGGACAACTTGAAATGATTTCTGTAATAAAATGGTGAAAGAGGGCTGATGTCGGGGAGTGTTCATTTAAATAAAAGTTTTCTTTGTAGATATTGTCTGTTTTTTTTTTTTCCCATTAAATTTCAGTTTTAGTAATGATATCTGACAGACGCCTCTCCATTACTAGCGATCGGGGCTTGGTGTCAACCACATAGTTTTTGTCATCCTTGAGCTGACACTAACCGCCCTGTCCCAAATTTCCCCAGTACCTAAAGCACCAGGGTTCTGGGAAAAGAGCCGTAACCATCAGAAGTGGACCCTCTAATGTGATGTTCCGCTTCTGGGTCGGCGCGGGCTGATATTTTTAAGAATGTGAATGGACCAGTGTATTGGACCATCCCATTTTGATATTAGCAGCTGCAGCTGTTGTTTTAACCCTTGGCTGGTTTTGAAAATGAGAACCACTCCTACTCATATTTTTTTTCAAATATCGAATTTACTAAGCCAAATCCAAAACTCGCACCCTCCTGTAAAATTGCAGTGGATGCCCGGTGTGCAATGCTCATTAAATAAGATGAATTTTTCAAAAGAAAAATGGGACCATGGGTCCCCCCCAAATTCCAAACCAGCACCACGTAGAGAACCAACAGCGCAGCATTGATACTTTCAGAATGGAAAAACATCATACAGAATCGTTCTCCATTCTAAAAACTATCCTAGCCTAGCACTGCTCCAGAAGAGAACCCTCACATAGAGGGTCCACTTCTGATGTGTTAGTCGGCTCTCCAGTACGCCCGGGGTTGGTTGGGTACGGGTAATAATAGGGACAACGGTAAGACAGCCTTAGCAACAAGAAACAACATCAGCTGACAATAGACCAAAGCCCGTATCGATAGTAAGATAAGAGTGGCGGTCCAATACTTTTCACTACTATTACTAGGAATATGTATGGAAAAAAAAACACCAACAAATTGCACAAAAAAAAACTTTTATATTTTAAATAAACACTCCCCGACACCAGCCCTCTTTTAACCTATATATGTGTGTAGAAAAAAAAAAATCCAAGTTGAATCCCGAACTAGTCCAAATGAACCTGTAAATAAACAAACATTGCACTCATACGCGATCAGCTGAACCCGATTCATCACTAAGAAAGCTGGTGACACCCATTCACCCACAGGTAACATCCGCTTTCCAGGATAGAGAAATGGAGTGCCACCTTGTGGGTATGGATGTCACCCATCTTCCTGGAATCTGAATAGTCTATTGCATAGGCAAGCGACCAGAGTCAGATCCCTGACGGCCTGTCTCCTGCCCACTGCAGCTACCAAAATGGACCGACCACAGGGGCAGAGAAAAGGAAGCAAGGCAACTTCTACCCTTGTGGCCTGTCTCCTGCCCATCGAGGCCCTAACCGCCGAGAAGACAGACCGCATAGGAGACAGAGCAAGGGGCAGTAAGATAATGGGCAACATCACAACCCCTCAACATTCAACACTCACCCCTCCAAACACATAAACACAGATCCTCTCACTTACACTGAAATATTACACTCACACCACTCACACACAACTACACCCTCGCACCCACACTGAAATACACACACGGCGCACCCATCCACCCTCCGCGCACTCTCTGCCACCCACACCCCCTGATGCGCGCTTTCCTCAGCCACCCTATCTCGCCCTGCGCCGGCACTTCTGCCACCGACAATCACCCCTGCGCGCTCGCACTCTGGCCACCCATCTCCCCTGCGCGCGCACTCTGGCCACCTTCATCTTCCCCTGCGCGCAGCTCTTCCCACCCATCTCCCCTCGCGCTCTCATCTCCACCCAGTCTCCCCTGCGCTCTCTCTCTGCCCCCCTCTTCCCCTGCTCTGCCTCTCTTGCCACCCATCTCCCCTGACGCGCTCTCTCACACCCATCTCCCCTCGCGCGCTCTCTTGGCCACCCATCTCCCCTGCGCGCGCTCTCCTGCACCATCTCCCCGCGCGCGCTCTCTGCCACCCATCTCCCTCTCGCTCTCTCTGCCACCCTCTCCCCCTGCGCGCCGCCTTCTTTCCACCCATCTACCCTGCCGCCACTCTGCCACCTCATCTCCCCTGCGCCCGCACTCTGCCACCCATCTCCCCTGCGCGCGCACTCTGCCACCCATCTCCCCTCCCTGCGCGCGCACAAAAGCCCAGCCTCTGCCACCCATCTCCACCGCGCGCGCACAGATCTGCCACCCATCTCACCAGCGCGCAGCACGTCCGCTCCACCATCTCCTCCGGCCATCACTCTGCCACCCATCTCCTCTGCGAAAAACTCCATTCTTGCTGCTGGTATCTCAGTTCGAAGGAGGGTGGTGGAGCCTCCGTGTCCCTGCTTAAGCCCCTCCCCCTTCCCATAGTGGCTCGCTGCTCCTGCTCTCAAAGCAGCTTCCAATGAAGCTACAAAGTATTGTCCGGCCAGCGGCCGAGGATGGTTGCTTCAGATGAGCGTCATAGACGCTACCCTGATTCCTTCCTTTTACACATAAAACCTCAGGCAGCGCTTCAGCTGCAAGAGTTGAACAATCTGAAGTTACACTTGAAAGTACTGCGTAACTGTGCTCCGTCATTAAGACACTACACACATGCGCGATTTCAATACAACGGCCAAACTAATTACAATAAAGGGGAGTTTTACAAATGTAACTGATATTTGACTCTTCTCGACCCGCTAAACGTAAGTTTTTACTCTTTGCAGCTCATTTGCATATACTATAAAGAAGTATAACAGCTTTATTTTAAGGATTTGTTATTACAAGCCTTTGTGGTATAGTCAGTTATTTTACATACAAAAAACCTAGTGACAGGTCCTCTTTAAGAACGCAGCAGTTTTGAGGCCTAAGGACACATCCCTATTTTGAAATCTTACGTGTCACTTTATCTGAGAATAACTTTTTGACACTTGTACCTATCCATGTGATTCAGAGATTGTTTTCTCATGACACATTGTGCTTTATGACACATTGTGCTTTAAGTAAGAAATTTTTATCAACAATCCTGTTTTTTGAAAAATATCAAATTTCATTGAAAATATTTGAAAAATTTTGTGATTTTGAAAGTCGCAAAATTTCTGACTGCACGTACCGATAATTATTCACCACAAATAGTTTATAACTAGCATCTACCATATGTCCACTATAGTGTGCTAAATTTTTTTTACATGTCCTTTTTTTTTTTTTGTAATAGACTTAAGAGGCTTAGAAAGTTTAGTAGTAACTATTCTCACAATCTTTCAAGAAAATTGAGGCAATAAAACATTTTTTAGGGACCAGTCCATTTCTGACCGTGGCTTTGAGGGCCTGTATTTTTAGAAACCCCCATAAAATACGCCCTTCATAATAAACTAGACTCCTTAAGAGTATTTACAACAGTGTTTGAGGAAAGATTGAAACCCTTTAGGTATTTCACAGAAATTAAAAGCAAAATATGGAGTGAGAAATTTTCAACTATCACTATTTTTTGCAGATTTTCAATATTTTGATCCATGATTCACTGGAATACGGTAAGATGTGGACTAGGTAAATGCAATGTAATTTCATTCCACCAGGTCTGCTTTTTAGAGAATTCCCAAAATGTGGGCCAGTGCATTATTTGGCCTAAACCATAAGTCTCAGAATAAGAACACCTACGGACACTTGGGTGTCTCATTTCATAGCGAATTATTATTTTAGGCACCATTTCAGTTTGACACGCCTAAGGTGCAAAACTTAATAAACACCTCTAAAAGACCACATCATTGAAAATTAACATCCCTTATGGGTATATATACATGTGTTAGTGATATATCGCCCCCACCGTTTAATTCACAATTTATTTTTTTCTTGAGCATTAGGCTGTGAAAATTAAAAAACAATTATTTCCAAACTCAGCAATTTTAGCTTTAAAATTTTCATAATTTACCAAGAACTGCCTGGAAAAAAGCGAACCCCAAAAACTTGTTAATCAATTTTCTTCCAAGTTCGGCAAGTGACCCACATGTGGGTGTTAAAACTGCTGTTTGAGGGCGCATGGCAATGTACATACGGAGGGAGCGCTATTTGGCATTGTGGAACTCAGATTTTGGTGGGGCCATGTCGATCATTGCACAAGCACCAAAGAACCAGAACATTGAAAATCTACCAAAGTCACTCCCATATTGATTTACAACACCCCTCATGGATCTCATCTAGGGTGAATTGGTGCATTTTGCACACAGGTGTTTCCAATCGTTATTTTAGCATTTGGACCATGAAAAATGTGGGTGACAAATCAGTTCCACCATTGTTGTTTGGGCTTTTAATTTGTTACAAGCGATAACCTTGCACTGTAAATGATGTGATAACTTTACTATTGGGTCGGTACAATTTCAATGAGTATAAAATTTCTATATGTTTTTTTTATTTTTTTTATTACTTTTACACAATAGAAAAACGTCTATAAAAAATTGCTTTTTTTTTTATGTTGTCACTATTCTAGACAATACAAAACTTTTTCTATTTTGCTGTGTGCAGAGCTTGATGATTTCCTTGTTTTTTTTTGCGGGGTGAATTGAATGCTTTTATTGATACCAATTATGGGTTGCAACAACACTTTGGTCACTTTTATTAAGGTTTATGTGGCGTGTTGAACAAAATACAGCAATCCTGGTATGTTTTTTTTATTTTCTTTTATAGCGTTCACTCTGCGTTAGATATACATGCCTGACTTTTGAAAAGCATTTTGGCAAAGAAATTAGCTTTACCACCATTACGATACAATTACAGCAATACCCACATTGTGTAATATATATATATATATATATATATATATATAAATATATATATAATATAAAATTAAGCTACTTTTAAACAAGAAAAACACTTTTTTATTCAAACAGAAAATCACATTTTTGCATCGTAATAAAGGGTAGCCTTTCTTCTGTAAATGCAAAGCAATCAAACACCGCTCTAAGATAGGTTCTCACCACTGCCCCCATCAGTCACTTATATAAATGCGAATCGAGCCAGAGCAATAAATAACAATCTCTTTAATACTTTCATTAAAAAATGGACCATTGACCCGAGTTGACAGTAGTCCCTAGTATGACTTCAGTTTAAAGGCATACTATAGCAAATAGTTCTGCGCAAGTCTGACCTTTCAGGAGTCCTTCATGGCCCCGCTCCTGCATAGAAGCGTAGAGACGCCGGAATCGAGCAAACTGATACCTCCCTGGACGTTTCTGGGAAAGTCCTCCCGCTTCCTCGAAGCACATCGATTCACTGGTTGGTCCAAATATATATCACACAATAAATAACCAAAGACACAAAAACAAACAAACATCAGCAGAGAACGGTATGTTTACGGTGATTAACCCAATAAGGGCTTCAACCAAATTATATAACCATAGAAGCAATAAAGTGAAGGTTCAGAGAAAAACCCGTTGATTAAGATTTTCCGCATTATAACCCTTTTGTGCGAATGCTTACCAACCGGAAATCCAATATGCCGTCTCTTTTAGTAATCATACAGATAGCTGGGTTTGATCAACACGAGACATATCCCTCTCTAAAATACACCACTTTAATTCGTAAATACCGTGGTATTAGCTAAGGCAAAATGTCTGGCTACAGTTGTTTCGCCATATCTTATTTTTCTTTTCTACCTCTCAACCTCAGGATTTCCATCTTTAGATGTTATTTTGCTTATTAAATGTACGAAGTTGCAGAACGATGCTCATTATGAGCCTAATTGACTGATCATGTTGTCTTCCAACGTATAAAGTACCCCACAAGGACATTTAAGCATATAGATCACGCCACGTGCTGTCGCAGGTATGAAACCCTTAATAATCTAATGCTATCCCTTTTGTAGGTGGCGAAATGTGAATCACCCTTTGATTATAGAACGCAGTCAGCACTTAAGACAAGCAAAAGTGCCGTTCTAACCTTCTAAGCACAGTTTTGAATTTTTTAATAAAACGATCGTCTTGCGTTTTAGATCAGAAGTTACAAGTTTTGCCTCAATGTTCTCCCTTTACGGTTATACCCATAAGGGTTCATACCTAATAAATTGCCATATTCTCATCACCCGCAAGTATATATCCCAATATTTGAGTAGTATCACCTTCTAATTCATACCAAATGCCTATCATATTTTGACTCTGTATAAACACCGATTCTATTTTCTAATTATGTTACATGCTATCATAAATTCCTCTCTAGGAGGGCTGCTACTTCCAGTGCATAGTTTAAGCTCCTCTTGATCCAGATCCTCGATCTTAAACTAGCAAGAATATTTTTGCACTATCTTGTATCTTAAACTTGTCTCATCCGAGCATATACGTCGCGCCCTCCATAAGTTGACCTTTAATAGTGCCTGCAAACGTTGTGGAGCATGTGGCTGGAACCGCAACATACATTGTTACATCAGAACTCCTTAAATACAATGAAGTATATAGCGCACCTCCATTTTTTCCAACTAAACACATCTAGGTATGAATGTGAGTATAATATTTAGTAAGTTAAAATGATAAGTGGTTGGACGCTGTTTTAGATATGCGACGAATCATCCAAATGTGCCTAATCTGTCCACAGCATGAAGACGTCCGTCAGACATATCTAAACCCCCACACTTAAGTTATTCCGTAATGGGGGCCAAAAAATACGAATTTATTCTCAAAAATCTCAATGTAGAGGTTAGCCATAACTAGGAAGCAACAGGGGACCCATAGAGGTCCCCTGTATCTGGAGGTACATCTCCTCTCCAAAATCGAAAAAAATTTTTTTGTAAGGAACAATGTCCCAAAAAGTGTAAAAGGAACCTATCTGAAGAATAATCAAATCAGCATTCAGCACCAACACTGCATGTACTGCATTGACCCATCATCCATGGGGACATTGGTATAAACGATTTGATGTCAAGGGTGCACAACCCAACTGACATTATGCACTCAATGCACTCTATAGATCTTAAAATTGTCCTGTATCATGAAGATGTATTCCTCGTTTGTCTTGATTACTGCTGTAAGAACATATCTAAATAGTGAGGATAAAGGTTCCAAAAGTGAATCTACCCCTGAGCTAATGGTGCGTTCCCGGGGGGTTTCTTAAGGACTTATTACCTTCGGACGATTAATAAAGCACTCGTGGATGGATTTCATTAACATTTTCATAACCTGTTCATGATATTACCTTACCCCTATCAACAGCTTCTCCAATGTGTCAAGAATCAAATTAGCTACTTCCTTGAGGTTCCGCCACAATTATTCTCATATACTTGCTGAACCAATAAACTGCCCCTCCTATTGCCTGCTTGCAAATACGCAGTAGAATCCATGATAACGACCCCCCCCTTATCTTCTTTTATAAATTGGTAAAGCGATAATTATCACGCTCCGACAACTCCTGATAATGCCATCTTTTCTCGGTCTAGACATGTTAAGTTGGCCAAACTTTTTTGACTCACTTGTGCCACCTCTGGAACCTCAATGGTAACCAATTGTTGGAATACACTTCTAAAGAGGGACAATTGACTACTGGATCAAATTGACATTATTTTTAAGTTTATTTAGGCAGGGCCTTAAACCTAATTTCTACTGAGTTTGGTCTGTTCCTGTAGAAAAAAATTTTTTAAACGGATGTTACGTACAGAATTTATAAAAATCGACATTGAAAATCAAAAGTTCATTTTTCATATGTTGGACAAAGTCCAACCCCTAATTGATAACCGCCTATTGTTCGAACGGGTTAAAGTCTAGTGAGTGAAAAATTCATAGAGACTATATTGATTTTTCTCCGGGCTCTGTGTTGCTTTTTTTGGGGGTATTTCTTGCACTGTTTTCCCGTGCTTGTTGATGGCACTCTCCCGCTCGTACTTGCAATGTCCTCTAAAAAAATATACCCTCTGCTTCATTGAAATAAGTTATACCTCCCATTACGACCTGATTCCTCCTGTTGAACCAACCATCCTCTGCTCCTGAAGATGCCGAGCTCCAAACCAATCCTGCACCCTTTGTTATTTAAACTACGAAATAGTCTACTTTCATCATCCCAGTGGTATATACATCGGCCCTCCCATAGAGTCCTTTAGTACACTACAAACTTCTTTATTATTTTAGTAATAGCATAGCTTTCACTATCTATATTGCCTTAAACTCCTGGTGAATGCTATTATACTCCTCCTAGACACAGCTTTTTTTGCACTCTTTCCTCCACAATTTATTAATATCCCCTTTGGTATTTGTAACGATACCAATTGCCCCAAAGCTGATCCCCGAACACGGTACACAGGTACCATCAGCTCGATTGCCGGCGTCTAAACACATTTTTTGCATCGCCATAGTCCTGAACCATAGACTTTTTTATTTTTCTGTGATGGAGCAGTTACAATCATTGTTTTTTGCGGATGAGGTATGGTTTTTATTGTAATCATTTTTTTGGGAATATGACGTTTTGATAGTTTTAAATCTGTTTTTTGAAAGCCAAGTGAAAAAATACAGAAAACCTAGTAGTGTTCTTTATTTTTAACAGCGCTAACTGTGCTGTATACGTAATAAGTTTAGCTTTACTCTTCGTTCGATACGATAATTGGCAATTCCAAATTTATATATTTTTTTATTATGTGAAGCACTTGTAAAAAAAAAAAAAAAAAATTGTTTTTTTATTGTAAAAGTATATTTATTGAGCATCGCTACTAACCCTCTGAGAGCCATAAATTTTTTATTTTTTCCCGTATACATTTGTTACGGAACTTTTTTTTTGCGGGATGAACTGTTGTGTTTAATTGGAACAAATTTGGCGTTATAGGAGTTTTTGATCACTTTTATTCCATTTTATGTGCAGCGAGGATGAACAAAAATGCTTAAATCTGTGATTGTTTTTTTTTGTTTGTTTTGTTTTTAACGGGTGCGTTCACCGTACAGGTAAAAATTTAACATGAGCATATTACAGTAGGGTAGGTCCGTTACACACACACGCGGCGATACCAAATATGGTACTTTATTATTTTTGATCTTTTTTTGGGGTGATTGCCGTTTGTAAAGGGGAAAAGGGTGGTGTACGTGTTTTTTATTTTATTTTTCGTGTTTGTGTTTTACTTGTTTTTCACTTTTTTTACTTTTTTTTTTTTTACTTTACTTTTCCCCATAGGAGATTTGAATGAGAGATCTTTAGATCTCTCATCCAATAGGAATCAGTGCATAGCTTGTTGCTGTGCAGTAGTTCCTATGGTAACTGTCAGTCACGATGCCGGGACATGCCCACAGGGCACGGCCGGGCATCGTGACATCACAGACAACCCGGAAGGCATTCTATGCCCTCCGTGCTGTCTGTCAGCACACAGCAGCCGCACGATCGTGCGCTGCTGTCACCGACAGAGACGCAGGAGGAGCGATCTCCTCCTGCGTCTTCCTTAGTTATTTCGAACCGATGGTCGTGATAATTAAAGGGTTAACCGCCCCCACCTCTCCTCCCCCACCGGAGCGATCTCGGGTAGGGGCCGACGCTGCGGGATGTCAGCTGTAATATACAGCTGACACCCCACGCCGATTGCGCGAACTCTGCTTTAGAGTTCGCTCGATCCTCGGGACGTATGCATATGTCCTAGGTCGTTAAGGGGTTAAATGGCATTCTGTTCAAGTTTTACAAGATGTGCTGATGTCTGGAAGAGAAGCTACTGCATCGAATAAATGGAGCAGTAACTTTTCTAGAATGTAGATAGGTAGTTACACAAGGAAGTTAGTGTTTGGAATGTATCTAAATTTATCTGAAAACTTACCTAAACTTTCACATAACTTTTCAGGATAATATGTTTTGTGTATATATGAGGAGTAGCACTGTTTAAGGCCATGATATAACTTATATCTGACATTTTTCACCAGTTTTCCCCTCTGCGGACTCTCTCTAATTTTCAGTTGTTGACTAGTTGCTGTTATGTCTCCCATACATTGCACAGAGATCACGGATCCTGCACGGATCCTCCTCTTCTGTGTCTGTATCACACCCTAGAAGCAGCAGCAGTGGATGACATTCTAGTACTCGGCAGCGTAAGCTGTGAATAAAGCTCTGAGGGGAGATATTACACTTATTAGATGTTTGAGCAGGATCTTTGTCCCCCTCTGCACCTAACTACTTCTTCCCTCACCATAGACTTTTCTGCGCAGGTTACCTGATCTGATCTTTGTAGTTTTTTAACCCCTTAAGCCCCAGGCCTGAAAAGTAGTTAATGACCAGAACATTTTTTTTAGTTTTTGCCTCGTTGCGTTTCATTTTTTTTTTAAGGGCGCAGAATTGGGGTTTTTTTTGAATGTTGTTCCTTAAAATATTGAGAAAGTTTATTATATATATATAATATATATATATAATATATATATATATTAAAAATATATTATAAAATATAAAATATATATTTTTTTTTTTTTTTTTTTTACACCATTCCATGTCACACTTAAAAACGTGTTAGTTAATTCTACGGGTTTATTACAGTCGTGTGGATACCTAATATGTGTAGGTTTTTTGTGTGTGTAATATGCACAGTTATTTTTTATTAATTTTTTTTAAATTTACTTTACTTTTTTTTTTAAATCCCACGAAGGGAGAACTGTTTACATTTATTTTATTTTTATTTTTTACACTTAGTAATGTATTAGCAACTATCCGCCGCAATCAAAGGGTTAGAGCACCGAGTTTGGAGGTTCCCCTGCTCCCCGGTGTACGCAGGAGATGCTCTGGGATCAGGGCTGTGTAGTACATCCCCGATCTCAGCACAGCGGCGGCGCCCGGAGCCGCAAACTCCGATGTCTGAAGCGACCCCAAAAGACGTCGCTGTAGACAAACGACTGTCACCCCTGTCAAAAGTCAGTGGGCGGTCGTTAAGGGGTTAAAGTGAGTGATCCGTTTAGCAATTAAGTAGCGTTTGTCTTTTAAGATAGATCACAAAGTTTCTTATTTTCACTTGAACTATTAATTAAAGCAAAGTTTGTTGAAACATTAGTGTCCATTTAAAGTCCTCTATGAATATAAGTGACCAGTCCTAGAGTATAGGATTGGGCAACAATATTCTTTTCTTTTCTTAGATCTATCTAAATATATAGTTTGTATGTTTTTATACTTGTAATTTGCAATAATTATGTCCGTTCCTGCAGTGCACTGGGTGATATCTGCATGGAAGTGAGTGTTAAAATAAAGGCTTTTGATAATTGTCTATGTTGGATTCTCCTTCAAATTCCACGTAAGAACTGCTTTCTGTTGATTTCAATTGAAAATCCATGTCCGTGCAGCTAAAGAAGAATTTTGTACCATGAATTCGAAATCCACATCGTGGAACAAAAGTGATGTCACTTCTTGATGTGGATTCCACTGGAGATTTCCATTGAAGTCAGTGGGAAGCTGAAAATCCATGTTGAATTATCCACCTGCAAATCTACAGCAAGCTTTATGTGCAAAGTTCTCTTTTTATTAACTATGTTACGTCCATCATCTTTAGGACAACATTAGAAATTTAAAACAATAGTAGAAAATAGCTTCGGTATACTTAAAGGGGTTGTCTCACTACAAGGATTGATTTTTATGTTAAAGATCTTGCAAAAACAAGTCACTTTGCAATATGTGTCCATTAACGGTGTCCTACCTATTCCTACCTCTTGTATGGGCTGCATCAGCTCCTCAAGCCGCTATAGCTACAGACCTGTTGCCAGCGCTGGTTGCTATAGCTACAGATCTGGCTTCTACTGCAGCCTAGTAGACGCCATTAAACACGCCCCTGAATTCAAAATGAAACCAAGAAAACAGAACTGAGGTAAGCGGAATCAATGTAGTGAGACAACCCCTTTAAGTGCATTCGGTCAGTCCATAACCTCCTTGCATACATGTAACTCCAATGTCGGATAGCAGGGAGACTTCTTAACAGCGAGCGTGATACACACCTGTGCGACGTTTCAGAGGAAAACTCCTTCTTCCTCAAGGCTTCTTAGGTATACAATTTATTCATATTACTGGACATCAGGCCCGGACTGCCCATAGGGCAAACCGGGCATTTGCCTGGCGGGCTGCTGGGGTCTGGGCCGCAGGGCAGGCTCGGAGCGCCCGCCGAGGGGGCCGGTGTTACCCCCCGGCGGGCCCCTAGTGGACGCACAGGGGCCGCAATGGTCGCATCTGCGACCGGCCCCCTGTGGCAGGGGGCCGACAGGCTCACCTTGCTGTACGGCCGGGTCACCGACCCAGCCATGCAGACATCACGGCCGCCGCCTGCATCGCGCGGTGCAAGCCACGGCCGAGGCTGAACAGCTGGGATCTACTGATCCAGTCTGTTCAGCTCCCAGGAGGCAGTGGGGCAGGTGCGCGATGTGATGACGTCATCGCGCGCCTGCTCCGCGTCCCGCGCTCTGCTGCCGTCGGCGCTCCGGACCGAGAGAAGAGAAGAGGAAGCAGAAGCAGAGACTTCAGGTAAGTATTGGTTTTATTATTTTTTTTAAACTACTAGCCCTGCCTGCATACCTATATACTGCCCCATACTGCCCTGCCTGGCTATATACTGCCCCATACTGCCCTGCCTGCCTATATACTGCCCCATTATGCCCTGCCTGGCTATATACTGCCATACTGTGCCGTTATTACTGCCCTGCCTGGCTATACTGCTCCATACTGCCCTGCCTGGTTATATACTGCCATATACTGCCCTGCCTGGTTATATACTGCCATATACTGCCCTGCCTGGTTATATACTGCCCATAACTGCCCTGCGTATATACTGCCTATTACTGCCCGCCTGGTTATATACTGCCCATACTGCCCTGCCGGTTATATACTGCCAGCCTGGCTATATACTGAGCCATACTGCCCTGCCTGGTTATATACTGCCCTGCCTGGCTATATACTGCCCTGCCTGGTTATATACTGCCCCAACCTGCCCTGACTGGCTATATACTGCCTCCTGGCTATATACTGCCCATACTGCCCTGCCTGGCTATATACTGCCCTGCCTGGTTATATACTGCCCGCCTGGTTATATACTGCCCCATACTGCCCTGCCTGGCTATATACATGCCCTGCCTGGTTATATACTGCCCTGCCTGGTTATATACTGCCCTGCCTGGTTATATACTGCCCCATACTGCCCTGCCTGGTTATATACTGCCCCAAAATGCCCTGCCTGGCTATATACTGCCCTGCCTGGCTATATACTGCCCTGCCTGGCTATATACTGCTCCAAACTGCCCTGCCTGGCTATATACTGCGCCATACTGCACAACCTGGTTATATACTGCCCTGCCTGGCTATATTCTGCCCCATACTGCCCTGCCTGGTTATATACTGCCTTGCCTGGTTATATACTGCCCCATACTGCCCTGCCTGGTTATATACTGCCCTGCCTGGCTATAGACTGCCCCAAACTGCCCTGCCTGGCTATAGACTGCCCCATACTGCCCTGCCTGGCTACATACTGCCCCATACTGCCCTGCCTGGTTATATACTGCCCTGCCTACCTATATACTGCCCTGCCTGCATACCTATATACTGCACCATACTGCCCTGCCTGGCTATATACTGCCCTGCCTGCCTACCTATATACTGCCCCATACTGCCCTGTCTGCATACCTATATACTGCTCTACCTACCTGCCTATATACTGCCTCTACCTACCTATATATAAGCCCTGCCTGCCTACCTAGATAATGCCCTGCCTGCCCATATAATGGCCCTGCCTGCCTATATACTGCCCTACCTACCTATAAGTGGCCCTGTCTGCCTATATACTGGCCCTGCTTACTTATATACTGGCCCTGCCTGCCTGTATACTGGCCCTGCCTGCCTGTACACTGGCCCTGCCTGGCTACATAATGGCCCTGCCTGGCTTGTTACTTGGGGCAGCCCCAGCCACCTGGCTGGTTACTGGGGGTAGACCCTGTCTACCTACCAAATTAATGGAGGAAGGCCCTGTTTACCTACCCAATGGGGGTCTACCTATTTACAGGCCACTTATCTGACATTTTATAATTTCTAATTTTTAGGGTCTAACAGACGCTGTTTGGGGAATTCATAGGAAAGTGCTGGTAAAGAGAGGAGTCTAAGATGTATTTGTGGTAAAATTCTACAGGGACGAGTAGTGACCGGAGAAGAAGACATGCATGCTGTACTGGACAGAGAAAGAAATGGAAGGGTACGACTCATCAGGGAAAGACATCATGGAGGTTTGGGCCAGAAGAGAAGAAAAGGAGAAGAGAACAACTCCCATCAGAGATGACGTCTCCTGTGAGTCCCTGCTGTCGGGGTAATTTTACTTCTATGTTGAATCAGTGCTGGATTCATGCGATGGTGACCTGACTACTGGGTGATGTGATTGGTTGTAGGTTATGCTGGTGCTTATGTAGTGTCAGTGTAGGCTTGTCCCTGATTGTAAAGGGCACACCTGACTCTGTGATGAGGGGTTTCTCTGCACCACTTTTTCTCTCTTGCTTGTGTGTAGGGGGCTTTCACACGGAGCGGTTTTGGTACATTTTTGATGCGTTTTTTTGTGCAGAAATGTACAGCATTAACTGCTCTGCCTTTCTGCACAAAAACACATAAAAAATGCACCAAAAATGCTCCGTGTGAAAGCAGCTTTACAGTGTAGTTTATTTTAGAAAGTGGCGAGAACACGGGACTTTTTGTAAGCGGATATTGTATGTGGGCTGCTGGGGGCTTTGTGCCAGGGCTGATTTTTATTCCCAGTCCGGCCCTGCTGGACATTAATGTTATAATCTACACCAATCTCCATTGGGCTGTCTTTAACAAAAAAAAAAAAAAATGAAAATCCACATAAAATCTGTCTCTACACTATGAAGTCCATACAGCTTCTAGATGCATTCTGCACGGATTTTTAAATGTGAGAAATCTATCATAGGAATGTAGCCAGGGGACCCACTGACAAATTCTAATAAATGTAGAAATCACATTAAGCATTAAGGGGTTTTGTCATAACTTTTTATAGGATATGCCATAAACGTTCTTAAGCACGGGTCATATTCCTATCACAGGAACGGGTCCCTGAAACTTTGGAGTGCAATCGCTCCGCTGCACTTGGAACTTCCATTGAAACGAATGGAGAACATCCATGGCCACTACTTCATTCTGAGTCAGCAGTTGTAGGGGCCCGTTCTCGGATGGAAAAGAACAGATGAATCTGCTACACATCTAGGCGGATAACGGCATTATAAGCAACACTCTTTGGGTGCGATATGATGTTGGAGTGCTGACGCTTTTCAGACAGTACGTCCTTCTTTAGCACTGTGCTCCTTTCAGTGGATTTCTTAATAGGATTGGGAGAGCTGACAATACACCTTTTTGTTTGTTTGTTCCATTCTCAAGATAGGTGCAGATCCCACCTCTGGGACCCATCTCGATCTGATGTTTATGGCATATCATATTGATCTGCAATAAATGTCTGAGATCCCTTTAATGTGTATGTGAATGCAGCAAGGTAAATTTTTATAACAGGACTTCTCATTTGTTTTACAGGGTACAAAGTTCTTTCATTGCTTGATGTGACGGGCAACGACCAAGAAACTGCTGATGTCTATATTCACAAAACCTACATCAAGAAGTGGGACATTTGTGCCGGAAATGCTATACTGAATGCCCTTGATGGCCAAATGACTAATCTTAAAGGAGAAGAAATTATTTATACAGGATCAGATGGAAATGAAGGGGGGCTGCTTGCAAGCATCGGGATGGACCATAGCGCCCTTGTTGAAAAATTGTCCTCAAAAATTTAATCCAAATAAATGCATAAAAAACATCTTTCAACATGCTACAAAGTTCATGTGTGTACTCAAGAACTGGAATCAGTCTGTCATGGCACAGTCTTGATGTGTTTTCATGGATACGAATTTAAAGACTTGATATTAAAGTATTTTTCTGCTGTATAACTCTTGAGTTGACGAAGCTCAGAGGCCAAAATGAGAGTACTTGATTTGAATGGTTGTACTGATTTATCATGGATGATGAAAATTCAGATTTACCAGAGACTCATCTTTCAGGATATATAGAGTAAATTTGAAATTTTATTTTAAATACAAGAACATTGCATTGTTTCCACCCCTTGACTCCGAATGATGGATGTTATTATTGATAATGATATGCATTGTGCCTTTTTGCTTTACATCACACAACAAAATCATTTGCAATTTAATTTATGCATTTTTTTTTATTTTACCGGCTGTGGATTACTGGATTATTATCTCTGCTGTCCAGGTTGTTTATTTTTTGCAAGAAATTTGTTAATTATTAAAACAGTACAGTAAATGTACAACTGCTCAGCTGGCAGCACGCAGACATCAAAGAATCACACTACATATGTTTTAATCCTTGTGACATGGTCATGTGTTTGCTAACTGTAAGGAACTCTAGAAACAAACTAGGTAATATACATAATATGTGAAATACTGTTCTCATCACTTTCCATTTGCTTCCTATGTCTTTTGTTCACACTTCTGGCTGCTGAACTATTACATTTTTTATGTTTATTTAAGCTTTTTTTTCTATGCATATTATGTTGCGTTGTATTCCTGCAACCACGGTTTTTTGGTGAAGATAAAATAAAAATATGAAATTTTGTGGGATTAATTGCACAGTACAAATATGTTCTCGAAGTGCAGCTTGTCAGATGTGTTTTTGTTGGAAGTAGATCTACATGAGATTGCATGAACTGCAGGATGGGTTGGTACTATAATACATTGGTGGTTTACCTGTTTTTGACAGCAGTTGATTCCCATGCACTGACACTTAAAGGGAATATGTCCTCAAAAAATGACTTATTGTTTAACTCACATTTTTATGTTAAACACATTTTTTAAACCTTTTTGGTTGTTTTTTTTTAATTTTCCATTTCACTTTCAGTATTTTTTTTTATAATTCCTGCAGTCTTCACTTTGGCCACTAAGCCTAATAATAGTCTGACACTTCCTGTTCTGTTTAGAGAGCTTTTCAGCAGTGTCTGCTCATTCAGTAAAAGCAGGGTCAAACTGAAAGGAGACACCATTGTGTACAGATAACACAAAAATCCACCGGGTCACAAGAGAGATGTCGCAGCTCCCCTCTCCCCTCCTTTCACAGTGAAAACTCCTATAGAAGTCTATGGATAGTATCTGTCTTAAGAATCCATGCATGAAGCTGCTGTAAAGTATCTCTCTGACTGCTGTTAAAGCAGTGCAAGCAAGAATGTCTTCCCCACAATCCTATATAGACGGCCGAATAGTGAAATCTACAATCAGGAAGTAAAAGAATATGGATCAGGGGCTTGATTTAATAAGTGAGAAAAAATTGGCGACAGATTCCCTTTAAATATGATAAAGCTGCTATTTAAGGCAAACATTGCAGTGTCGGCATGCTGATGATCCTGTCTGCAGAGTAAGGCCTTGTTCACACGGCTTAAAATGGGACTGATTGGAGCTGTACTGCGCGCTGTATTTGCGCTGCAGTATGGCTCCAATCTGTCCCAGTGACAACGGTAATCCACAGTTCTGATAGAGAACTGTGGATTCCGTCTCTACTCCCCGCTCGGCGGATTCGGCACATTATCCCGGCGGAATACGCGCCGTGGATAATGGATGTCTTTGGGGCCGGCGGGCCGCGCCCCGGCCCGCCCCTTATTCAAGCCGGAATTGCGGGCGAAATCCGTTCCGCAGTTATGGCTTGAATAAGCCGTGTGAACCAGCCCTAAGGGTATGTTCACACGGCTTATTGTGTCATGTATAGTATGCACCGCAGTATGCCGTGTTTTGGAATCATGCACTGATTGTATTGTACGTGCAGGGAGACGACGTGTAATCCATAGCTCTCTAAAAGAGCTATGATTTGCTGTAATTGTGGTGTCCTTTTTGCCACGTATAAAGCGCAATATGAGGCGAAATGCGCGCACAATTACGTGGCAAAATAAACCATGTGAACATACCCTAACAGAAAAGTATTTTGGCTACAAAAGACAAATCTTTTTTTTTTTTTTTATTTTGTGTTAAGCCCTCCCGCCCTTTTTTTTTGAAAACCAAAAGAGATTTTTTTTTCCCGGGCCCTTCCATAGCCCAATACTTTTTGGGCTTGTTTTTTGGGCGGGAAAAGGATGGTTTTTAAATAATCCCAAATTGACCCTAAAAAGAAAAGTGTTTAAAAAAAAATTTGTTTGTGGGGTGAAATGTAAAAAAACTTCAATTGCTCCATTTTTTTGGTTGCGGTTTCCCTTAATGAGGGTTTTCTGTTTTTTTTAAACTGCAGGTAAGGTAAAAATTCTGGCACTTTTTTTTTTGCATTTTTTTTTATTTTTTTAGTATTTTTTTTTTTAAAAATTTTGCACTGCAAAAAATTTGAAAAAAAAAATTTAAAAATTATAAAAAAATTTTTCCCCCAAATACACACCATGGGGGCCTTTTGGGTAACCCTTTTTTGGTTTCCATCTTTATTTTTTAAAATGGAAAGAGGGTCATGTAAAAAAAACTTACGAAAATTTTCAAAGAAAAACAATGGTGTCTTGGTTTAACGAAACTTTATTTTTACATGAAATTATTTTTTCTCTTTTTTTACGCCGTTGACATTTTTTGGGGTTAACACTTTTGGGAGCAGATAAAAATTGGGGTTTTGAGTTTTTGGAAAAACGCAGAAACCGGGTTTACTTTGCAGCGATTTCCCAAGGGCAAGACACATTGGAGCCCAAATTCCCCCATTTTTTTTTTTAGGGTATCCAATAAATGGCCCACCCGGGGGAATTTTGTGTGTGTGTATATATATATTGTTGTTTTTTATATATATAAAATATATTCTATTTTTATAAAAATATCTTCCACCACAACACACGGGATAAAAATTTCCCTTTCCTAGACTTCCTAGAGTACTTGACCACTAGGCGGTGCTATTGCTTGTTTACTGTTCTGTAATAGCAATACATTGCAGAACCGTATGCAATAGGGGGCTTTGCATTATACCCTTGGGGGTGTTTAAAATTGGAAAATAACCGTTTCCCCATCGCCCCTCACAATTTTCCCGCAGAGGTGGGACCACGGGAAAAAGGGGAAACTGTTCAGCCCCCTTTCTTTTATCTTTACATTTTTGGGGTTTCAATTTACTGTGGCTCGGTTTAAAAATGCTGGTTTTTTGGACCCCTATTTTTTATTCCCTTAAAAGGGATTGTTGAATATTTTTGGCTACAATTTTAACAAAGTGCTTGTTTGGTCAAGTTTTGACTTTCAACCACAACTCCAATTGTCTGCAGATGATTTGCCACTACCTTACTGAGATATGATCAAGGAGACTGCAGACCCCGACACATGTTTTAACGCTGCAGTTGAAAGTGTAGTGGTGCTTTTCAATATGATTTTGGACGCATATTGTCTCCATTAAATGGGGGTAGTCTGCGAGTCTGTGTCTTGGCTACCTGATATAGAATCTTACAATTTCAAAGAGTATTTCAAAAAACAGGAAAAAATGCAATCCCCAAGTGACATCCTTATGTGATGATATCCTAATATTATAATCTTTAATAAGTTACTAGTGCTGGTCTTTCGTGGCATCGAGTGAGGTGCTCTCACTTTTGGACCTCATGGAACAAGTTGGTTTCCTGGTTCTTTTTGTGAACAGAGCCAGAATGGAACAATGAAGAACCTCAGGAATGCAATATTCCCACTTGATCTTAGTAGACATGGAGTACCTAGACAAGGTGTCCCCAACTCCAGACCTCACACCCCACCAACAGGTCATGTTTTCTGGCTTTCCTTAGAATTTCACAGGTGATTTAATTATGCTGCACAGGTGAATTAATTACTGTCATTCCATTCTGTGGGATATCCTGAAAACATGACCTGTTTATGGCCCTTGAGGAGTGGAGTTGGGGAACACTAATCTAGATCATCACAAATCATCTGAACTTTGGATTGTACTACAACCCAATAAAAGGATGCTCCCATCTTGCACTTTAATGGCATATCAATAGGATATGCATAAAAATTGGATAGGTTGGGGTCCCACCGCTGGGGCCTGCATCTATTTTGGAAATGGACCCACAAAAGTCCTGGTACAGAATGAAGAGTTGGTCGCGCTCACCCACAACACCACATTCTGTTCCATGGGATTTCCGAGTACAGCCAAACACAATACTCAGCTGTACTCATAATGCCCATAAAATATAATGGAGAGTTGTCCACGATCCATTCTGTAATACAACTTTTTGGGGGCCCGTTTCCACCTATCACTTTGTTGTCTTATCCGATTAATATTCCATCAAAGTGCAAGATGGGAACACCCCTTTAACATTTGAGTGCAATTCCTTCCTCAACACTTATTTGTTTTGGGCAGCCGCCAAGCAGAGCTTAAGCAGAGAGGACTGGGAAATGCAGCTGCACAAGTTGCTTTCTGTGTTTTATCCTCTGTTTCTGATACACAGTCCAGTCACATTATTATGACCACCAGCTTATATCCACAGTAACTACTGTGTGCAACATGAACAATAGCTAGATGGATGGTTGCGAGTGCCTTAAAAGGTCTGGGTAGATCCTCATGGGTCCTTGGAGCCATGCTGACTGCAGTGCATCCTATAGATGCATGGGTGAAGATCCATAGAGTGAACAGTGCAAACAAGGTGGTTTCACAGATGTTCAATTGGGTTTAGGTCTGAAAAATCATGGGGCCAGGGTAGTACTTTTGTTGTATATTTCTAACCAAGTGATATGTTGTATTGTCTTACTGGAAATCCCATCCTCCCCAGTGAAGACAATCGGTTTGCGTGGGTGTACATGATCTGTGAGGATGGATTCATATCCAAATTGATTGAGAGTACTTTCCACATGGATGAGGGGCCCTGAGAACGCCACAAAAACATTCTCCAGACCACAGCAACGCCATCGACACCTTGTGTTCATCCTTCAGTGCTTTGCAGGGTGATATTTCTAACTTGACATGTCAACGTCTATCTGTTGTAAGCAGAGATGACTTATGAGAGTAGACAACCCTTGGCCAATCAGCAGAGTTCCGTTTCCACTGTTGACGTGAAAATGTAAACTTTTTCTACCAATGCAGGTTCATTAGCAGAGGTGCAGTAACCATCCATCTGCCTCAGAGCCCCATAATCAGTAGGGTTTGCTAAACTGTTGTTTTGGACACATATCTGTCAGCCCTATTGCGTCTGTGCAACCTCGTACAGTTTCGTAGCCGATGTTCAGGTGGGCCCAAATTGATTTTTGGCGAACACTACCAAAAAATTGGACAACTGTACCTGTGATCCTAAGTTAGGGTTAGGAATTTTCAACTGGTCTGTATTTACCAGTCTCCATTGCTTCAGTCCCACTGGACTTGCGTTCTGGCATTGCTTCCAATCCAATGTCTACTTAGGGGATCCTAACATGACTTGGACTGGAAGTGATCTCACAGCTTGAGTACTGTAGGACCGGAAGCAACAGAGACTAGATGGGATGGAGATGGGTAAATTAAGCACTGCAGACCAGTTAACCCCTTAACGACCCTTAGTGTCGCCATCATCTCTATCAGGTTACCATTTCATCACCACCTTGCTGGTGGTTTTACTATCTTTTCAGGCTACCATTTATCACCATTTTTGGTTTTGGATATTATATGTCCCCTGAGGAACCAGTGTTTAACTGGGGAAACGCGTCGGGACTTATTTTGGGCACAATTTGTGTCCAGTGAGCAGTGAGGTGTGGTTATTTCTCCTCATTGCTTGGCATTTTGGTGGTCATATTATAAGTACCAGCAATTTATACATTACTTTTAGAGATAGGGGTAGTCTTCAGATAGGCGGGGTCGCCCCTTTTGGGGCGAGTGCTCCTCCTTGGATAGGTACAGGGTAGTTGCTGGCATATATATTGCAGTCCCACAGTGTCTAGGATCAAGACCTATATCCATCTTCAAGGAAATAGAGATATTGATATAATCTACAGAACCGTGAGTAGTGAAAAAATATCTTGTGGTTATTTAACATTTATACACTGGTGGGTAGTAATAATATTTCTGATATCTTTACCCCCTCTCTCTATATTGGTGATTAGCCTGTTAGGGTTGTTTTGATATATGTGAGGTGTATTTATCATTTTTAATGCATATCAATAAAAATGTGTGATTTTATTAAGTAGGGATATATTTTTTTCTGTGAGCCCTTAACGACCAAGCCTATATTTTTTTTTTCACGTTCATTGTTTCCTTCCCACTTTCCCAGAGTCATATCTTTTTTTTATTTTTTTTTATTTATTTTTTTTATTTTGCCACCTATATAGACATATGAGGGCTTTTATTTTGCAGGACAAGATGTACATTCTAATGGCGTCATTCACCGTATCATAGAATATACTGGGAAACCACAAAAAAATTCTAAGTGGGGAAAATTTGAAAAAAACGCACTTGCGCCATGTTTGCGGGGATTTTGTTTTTACAGTGTTCAATATTCGGTATAAATCTATATTCTATAGGTTGATACAAATCTGGCCATACCAAACATGTACAGTTTTTGTTATGTTTTCATACTGTAAAAAAAATCCAAACATTTTCTATTTTTCACATTTTTGCCATACCGCCATTTTTTGTCACTAATAACTTTTTTGTACTTCTACCTACAGACTTGAGTGAGGGGGGGCATTTTTTGTGGTATGAATTGTACTTTTTACTGGTACCAGTTTGTAATACATGCAACTTTTTTGATGATTTTTATTCTAATTTTTAGGGAACATGAAATTACCAAAAAAACACAATTTTGGAATTTTCAATTTTTTTTTCCGTCTTTGGTGTTCAGCATATGGGATAACTGATGTTATATTTTAATAGTTCGGACTTTTTCGGACGCGGCGATACCAATTATGTGTAACTTTTTTTATTACTTTTATTTTTTTTATATGTAAAATGGTAAAAGGGGTGTGATTTCAAATATATATTAAAGCCTCTTACCTCATGACGTACCCATATGCGTTAAGGGGTTAAAAGCCTCCAACCCTCTTATATAGTAATTGCTATCTTTTTAACTGATAAATATTTCTAATGCTGTAAGAAAGAGTTTTACACCAATATTGTGAGTTACAAATATCTCAGCCTATTCATAAGAATCACAGGTATCATCAGTAGGAAGGGCTATTTTCACCCCTTAAGCTCCAGACCTAAAAAAATGCCTTGAAGGGCATGTCTCTAAACATAAAAAGATTGCTTTTTATGTTAAAGATCTTGCAAAAACAAGTCACTTTGCAATATGTGTCCTTTAACAGTGTCCTACCTATTCCTAGATATCTCCCTTTGTATTGGATCGGATTGGATTGGATCAGGGGCTTCCTCCTGTCCCCGGCATTAAAGGGGTTGTCTCACTAAGTTGATTCATCTTACCTCAGTCCTGTTTTCTTGGTTTCACTTTGAATTCAGGAGCGTGTTTACTGGCTTCCACTAGGCTGCAGTAGAAGCCAGGTCTGTAGCATAGCAAACCTGTGCTGGCAAGCCTATCAGAAGAGATCAAACAGGTTACTGTAGCTCTAGCAACCTGAGGAGCTGATTGCAGGCCCATACAAGAAGGGATAATCTCAGAATAGGTCATGAATGGACATATTATTGCAAAGTGACTTGTTTTTGCAAGATCTTTAACCATAAAAAAGCAGTTTTAGTTCCTGTAGTGACGACAACCCTCTTTAAACAGACTGGGCTCCGTTCCTAGCACAGACACTGCGCTGAGAGCCGCAAAACCCTTCACTCTGTAGAGACGTCTTCTGCCGTTGCTGCAGACAGACAACCTGCACCGCCTAGTAAGGGGTTAAACACTTGCTCTTGGTGGCATTGTGTGGGCACTGGTACAAAATGTACAATCTCATTTCCTTTGCCGCAGCTTCATCTTTATCACATTTGACGCAAATAAACATAACAGTTCCTAATCTGACAGCTTGAGATATTTCTTAATCATTACTTATTGTATTTTAGCTTTTTTCTGTGTATGCTTTCATAATCTCTATGGTTACTAATACACAGAGCTATTAAAGTAAACCCAAAAAGAAAACAATGCAGATAGCAATAAATAAAAGTCATGCTCGAGCCCCATGCTGAGCAGCTGCCTTTGGCGCGAACAATTTAGCTTTCAGTTAGTTTGCAACTTTGTAAAAAAATGTTTGCCCTAAGTCTCCTACACATTAGTTTACAATGCTTTTAGCATATCACCTTATTTTTCCTGTCAACAAAGCATCACTTTCAGCTATTGTAACTGCAGTTCTTTTTATATTTTATCCTTTACCTATATTCTAAGAGACTCCAAGCTGAGCTTTAACTTAAAGGGGTTTTACACAAAGTTAAAATAGACGTGGATACGCATTCAAAATAAAATAATAAAACATTTCACCATTCATTCATTATTAAAATTTGTGCACTATTTTTGCTTTAGCTGCTACCTTAGTGATCCATAGCGTACAGCTAGTCTCCAGGGGATCCGACCATTAACGAGAGCTCCTCAGTCCTGGCCGCATGTGCTCAGAAATCACCTCTCCACTCAGGCAGCTATTGTCAATCTTTTCCCTGCTTAGTAATCACACAATCACCACAGAGTGGGTGTTAAACCCCAGGTGCTGTCATTCGACTCCCATCCTCTGTATTCCTTAGTAATAAGTCAAACAGTGCAAATAAATAAAATAAAAAGAAACCTTCAATCAGGTCTGTGCACTGAGAAAAAAAAATCCACCTTTGTTTGGTTCCTGCAGGGATTTGAACCTAGAATCCCTATCCTGAAAAGCATAAGTGCTAAGCACTCAGCTACATTGTAGTAAACAGACCTTTGTTAAACTAGAGTGAGAACACTGTGGGGGAAAGGCATGGTGATGTCAAGCTTGCTGGGTCACATGATATACAGTTCAAAACAAATCATACACCACCCCTTTTGAACACGCTGAAAACTGGTTGGATAAACCAGACATGAAATGCCTGCATGGTTAAACCCCCTTTAAATTTCCTGTGCCCTTCAAAGTAACCACCAATGTCTTCACATGTTGCTGTAGTCAAAAGGGGTTATCTGACATTCTGAGGACTAAACAGTACTAAAATGGGTTCAACCTGACAGGTTCACTGTGGATTTGTGTAGATCATACAGTGCCATTCAGATATAGCAAAGTTTGACACTGATATCTTACTGCACTGTGTTATCTGATCTTAGACCATTAGCATTGAAAAAGTTTAGATTACTTTCTGTGAACCAGTATCATAGAGAGTAAATTATCAAATTAAGCTTTGCCACATCTGTATGTCACCTATTGCCACCAATATTTAACAGTGATATACTGAGTGGTACACGTGTTTTTTGCATTAGCCTATGGCATAGAAAGTGCATTCTGCTAGGCTTCCCATGCAGTTTTAGAAAAAGTCATACTGATGTAGATCAGCCCATTAAAGGCTCAATGGACACAATATGAGCCCATCCAAACATGTGTTTTAAAAAGCACAAAAATGTAATAAAGTATAAGAAAAAAATCAAGAAGAAAACAAATACCACCCTTTTCCCATTAAAAATGCTAATCACGCCCCCAAAAAACCCATCAAATACTTAAAAAATACTCATATTTTCCATCACCATGTGTGCAATGACCTGAGTAATAATCTTGTATTGTACTGAATTTGAGAGAAATATGGCGCGTCAAATTTTTCCTATATGCAGCATTTGTGGAACCACCTGGCATACCCACACATTCGGATTTATCGTTTATCATATATCCTCTGATGAACCTTTGTCGTTTTGACGAATTGTCGGAATGTGAATGACATTGGAAAGACAGGTCGTATGTTATATTTATTGCAACTTTTATATTGTCAAATTGCTGATAGGCGATTTAGTGCCTTTTTGTATAACATTTTTGTGGGTAATGTATCTTGTGCATAGGGAGGAGCTTAGGGCTTTGTAGGGTGAGCCACTGATAGGTGGCACTGCCCTTGTCAGGGCGGTTTCTCCGACTCTTCTGAGGGATATATAGGGCCGAATACGAGGACATGTTTTGTGCATTACAATCTCTATCTTACTGTACTTTGGGTTTTTCTGTATTCTGTTGGAAATTACAATTTAAGCCTTTGCATTTGTTTGGTGGGTAAATTGTTGAACAATTGGAGGGTGTTGGACAGCCCACCCAATCGAATAGTAGTGGTGTTACCAATAGGCTGTAATAACAGCATGGTGCACTAAACATAACTGTTTGACACCCTATATGTAAGATAGTAAGGCAACCGCTCCTCTTATGCATATAAGGTGTGTGAGGGGCATGCCATTTAGTATTTTGCACCCGTGGAGCCTTTCCCAAATAGCATGTATTTTTTGGGGAATTGGTTTTTGACCTACCTGAGGATCTCCATCTCCATTCTTCTGTGATCTAGATAGTAATCAGTCAGTACTAGATTTGTGAAAAAACATACAAAGCTGGTTCAAAGCTGGTTCTAAAACCCCATTTTTACTCTGCATTCATTATAGATATAATTTATAGTTATCATTTATCATTATTTGTAAATATAACCCCATTTTTTCTTTTATTTGAAATCATTATATGGTATGGCAACAGTACTATTAATTCTGCCTTAGTAATGGTGTACAAATTAAGGTGTTATCTATTCTGGATAGTTCTTTTAAGGCTGCAAAGAGAAAATAGAAAAAAAGATCACTTTTGTTTGTTCACTACACCTAAAATCTAACTTCAATCATTACCTAACAATTAAAACTTACAATCCTGTTATTCTACTTCCTCCAGGAACAGAAGAGTAGTAACAATAACTGTCTAGCTGACTGTCCCTATGTTAACCATACAAAGCTTGCCTTATGACTACCCCTAAAACCAGAACCTCTATCTCTGATGTCACTCTACACCTTTCCCTCTACAAGCATAACACAGATGGGGTAATATGTTTTTCTTATACGTAAGGCTAAAATGAACTTCAATAAGAGGGTGAAATGCACTATTTTAACCTATGTATCGCGAATATTGCTGGTATACCCATGAAATTATCGAATTCAAAATCTACAATTAACAAGTGCAATTCTCAGCAGGATTTTTTCAGTTTTAATATCACTGTTGATGGGATTGTCTCACTAAAAGAATCACTTACCATGTGCAGGAAAGAGATTCAAATGAAAGTGTTCCAAACTATGTGTTGCCATCAGAAAATCTTGCTCTAGGGGATCTGACCCCTCTAAATATTATGTAAGAAGGCCCCCATGTCATGTTACATTGTAAGCCACAAATGTATGCCTGATGACAACTTCCTCTGGTGGTAGACGCTGATCACTGGTTTCATAATGCGCGCTTTGGCCACAGATGGGCTCGGTTTCCCTGCCGCCGGTCCATCCAGCAGTCATCTCTCCTCGCTCCTGCTCTGCTCTCCTCCGTTGCAGGCATACCCATCCCTTAGGGCACGCACGTTTAAGGTTTAAAGTGCCAGTGTGCCTCTGACCATCAATCACCTGCCAATTGCACCTTTATTAGGACAACTCCCCAAGTCTTCCCTGCCATTTTGTTGGTGTTACTGCCTGAGTATTTTGAAAAAAGATTAGAAGCCTGAATATTTGTGCCTCGTTGCCTGTATTTCATGTGTCCAGGTTTGACCCTTACTGACAAATTCCTGACTACTCTCCACCTCCCATCTGCCCTTACTTCATAGTTGCCAACTTTTGAAAATGAAAAAGCAGGAGACAGTAGTGGGCGCGTTGCGTTAGCACGCGCTGGGAAAAATTTGCATGGCACACCCATCTTGACGGTATGCCACGCCCCTTCAAATAAAGCACACCTACTCCACCTAACTGCTAAACGGCTTTGGAGAAGCCAGGTAGATGCCTTATAGCCAGGTTAGTGCCCCCCTTAACCAGGGTGAGTGCCTTACAGGCAGGTAGATGCCTCTCTGTAGCCAGGTAGAGCCAATATTTGTAGCCAGGTTAGGATGCCCCCTTTGTTAGGCCAGGTAGATGTCCCCATTGTTAGCCAGGTAGATGCCCCCCATTGTTAGCCAGGAGGATGCCCCATTGTTTGCCAGGTAAGTAGTGCCCCCATTGTTTGCCAGGTGAGTGCCCTCTGTTGGCCAGGTAGATGCCCCCATTGCTTTCAGGTAGTGCCCCCTCTGTTGCCAGGTAGTTGCCTCATTGGTTTGACCAGGTAGTGCCCCATCTGTGCCAGGTAGTGCCCCCATCGTTAGCCAGGTGGTCCCCCATGTTAGCCATGTAGTGCCCCCATCGTTTAGCCAGGTAGTGCCCCCATTGTTAGCCAGGTAGTGCCTCCATTGTTGCACGGTAGACCCCCCATTGTAGCCAGGTAGTGCCCCTTTAGTAGAAGGTAGTGCCCCATTGTAGCCAGTGGTTGTGACCCCATTGTAGCCAGGTGGCCCCCCCATTGTTAAGCCAGGTAGGCCCCCATTGTTAGCAGGTAGTGCCCCCATTGTTAGCCAGGTAGTTTCCCCCTCTGTTGCCAGGTCTTGCCCCCTTTGTAGCTAGTTAGACCCCCCATATTTGTTAGCCAGGTAGTTTTGCCCCCCTTGTTTGCCAGGTAGTGCCCCCAATTGTTGCCAGGGTTGTGCCCCCTCTGTTGGCCAGGTAGATGCCCCCATTGCTTTACAGTAGTGCCCCCTCTGTTGCCAGGTAGATTGCCCCCATTGTTGCCAGGGTAGTGCTCCATCGTTAGCCAGGTAGTGCCCCCATCGTTAGCCAGGTAAGTGCCCCCATCGTTAGCAGGTAGTGACTCATGGTGCCAGGTAGACCCCCCATTGTAGACAGGTAGTGCCCCCATTGTAGCCAGGTAGTACCCCCTTTGTAGCCAGGTAGTGCCCCCATTAGTAGCCAGGTAGTGGCGGTCTTCGGACCCCATTGTTGCCAAGGTTAGTGCCCCCCATTGTAGACGTAGTGCCCCCCATTGTTAGCCAGGTAGTGCCCTCTGTTGCCAGGTATTGCCCCCATTGTAGCAGGTAGCCCCCCATTGTTAGCAGGTAGTGCCCCCATTGTAGCCAGTTGCCCCCCATTTGTAGCCAGGTAGGACCCCCCATTGTAGCCCTGACAGTGCCCCCTAAACTAATAAAAATATAAAATATTAAATTCCACTAACCTGACAGGCTCCTGCAGAGCGGCCCGCTCCTGCTCCGATTCTCAGCAGTGTCACAGGGAGTGGTGCTAGCCGCGCGTCACTTCCTCTGTGACGCTGACATGTTGTGTTACGGCGCACAGCGGCGCCGGACATACAGGGGAGGAGGGCAGGAGGGGATGCGTCCACTCCTGCCTCCTCCCTTGCTCAGCGGACTCCGGGTGGGTGAGCGACCCTGCGCCCGTTCACCCGCCCGTGGGAATCGGCAACGCCGGCGCCAGCGGCCTTTAAAGGCCCCGCCGCCTGCTAGGCGGCGGGGGGAGAGAGAAATGCCAACTCCCCTGGTGAGGGGGGAAGGGGGACCCCAAATAGCGGGACCCCCCGCCAAAACGGGGAGGTTGGCATGTATGCCTTACTTCCTTCTTTGTTTGTGACCCGACTACACCTCTGCCTACTCCCTCTATTTCTCGTTGGCACCTCGGCTTTAACCGTGAGTTACCACGTCAGGGGTAGCGACCTTGGAGTTCCCTGCAGCCAAGTCCATGCTGCATTGCAGCGGACTCTGGTGAACACATCGGGAGGCTCCATAGACTCCGCTCCCTGGCATGCAGTGTCGGACTGGGGGGTCTGGGGACCCACAGGGGAGTTGATGGGGGTCCCCACCCTACGTCCATGAAAATATTTACCAGCCTCTCGGACATAAATGCGCCCATTTTACCACATAATACAGTGTACAAAAACAGAACTTATTGATGTAGTACAATATCACAGTTAGTCTCACCATTGTCAGTCTAAATTTCATAGACACCATGGCTAAGTGCTCCATCCAATATCCTTCCACCCACATACATATCCCCCTCCAACCACATACATATCCCCCTCCACCCACATACAATATCCCTCCCACGTTTCCCTTGGTCACGCACCTCGGCCACTCTTCTAAAATAAACACCAGCAAGAACGGAAAAAGTGTAACTCCTATCACAGGGTCAATCAGGGACACCATGTACGCTGGCATGCTATACCGGCGCGATATATACTACAACACACCAATTAGAGGTCCAACACCCAGCTAGGTATAACCTACAACACCGCCACATAGAGACCACATAGAGATCAGACACCAGCTCAGGTCACATCACATTACACTGATCCAGTATAGAAGTAAAATAACCCCTGAAATCAGGGACTCACCGGAGATATCATATCTGATGAGTTGTTCTCTTCTCTCATGAGTCGTTCTTATTCCCTTTTCCTCTGCATCCATTCCACACCGCCATGATGACTTGTCCCGGCCACAGCTCATCCCTGCAGAAATTACACACAAATATCTTAGAATCCTCAATTTTCCAGCACTTCCTTATCTATTTCCACCTCTGTACAAACTTCCCAGGGGTGGGAAAGCGGGTACAAGCCATAACTTAGAGGCCTGGTATCCTAAGGGGGTGGAAGGTGGGGGAGGACTAACCCCCTAGAGATAATGCTACAACTATGGGCTGCTGCCCTCTCAATTATATTAACAGGTAGGTAGACAAGACCCTAGGTAGGTAGGCAAATAGGCAAGGCCCCAGCTGTAGTAGGTGTTTCTCCCAGTTAGGTAAGTTGTAGGTAGTTAGGTCCCCTTTATATAGGCTGCAAGCAGTTAGGCCCCCCTTTTGGGTAGTAACAGGCAGTTGGGGCTTCCCAGAAGTAGTATACAGGCATTTAAAGGGCCTCCTTTAGGTATTTTTGCAGGCAGTTGGGGGTCTCCTTTAGGTAGTATACAGGTATTTAAAGGACCTCCTTTAGCTAGTGTGCAGGAAATCAGGGCCCCCCCTTTAGCTACTGTGTAGGGAGTCAGGCCCCTTTATATTTAGGTAGCCAGGGCGCCCTTTGTAGTCAGGGGCCCCCCTGTAGGTAGTCAAGGCGTCCCTTTAGGTACCAGGCCCCCCTTTTTGTCAGGGCCCCCCCGTAGTAGTTCAGGGGCCCCCCTTTAGGTAGCCAGGGGCCCCCTCCCCTTGTAGTCAGGGCCCCCTTGTAGCCAGGGCCCCCCTTTAAGTAGCCAGAGCCCCCCTGGAAGTAGCCAGGGCCCCCCTGTAGGTAGCCAGGGCCCCCCTTGTAGTCAGGGGCTCCCTGTAGGTAGCCAGGGTCCCCTGTAGGTAGCCAGGGACCCCTTGTATCGGCCCCCTTTAGGTACCAGGCCCCCCTTGAGTCAGGGGGCCCCCCTTTTGGTAACCAGGGCCCCTTTGTAGTCAGGACCCCCTGTAGGTAGCCAGGGACTCCTTGTAGCCAGGGCCCCCCTTGTAGCCAGGGCCCGCCTTGTTTGCCAGGGACCCCCCTTGTAGCCCCGGCCCACCTTGTAGCCAAAGGGGCCCCCCCTTGTAGCCAGGGCCCCCACTTGTAGCCAAGGCCCCCCTTGTAGCCAGGGCCCCCCTTGTAGCCAGGGCCCCCCTTGTAGCCAGGGCCCTCTTTGTAGCCAGGACCCCCAGGTAGCCAGGGCCCCCCATGTAGCCAGGGCCCTCTTGGGAGACAGGGCCCTCTTTAAGCCAGGGCCCCCGCTTGTATCAGAGCCCCCCTTGTAGTCAGGGCCCCCCCTTGTTTCCCGGCCCCCCCTTGTAGCCAGGCCCTCTTTGTAGCCAGGGACCCCCTGTAGTCAAGGCCCCCTTTGTAGCCAGGGCCCCCCCTTGTAGTTAGGGCCCCCCTGTAAGTCAGGACCCCCCCCTTGTAGCCATGGCCCCCCCCTTGTAGCCAGGCCCCCCTTTGTACCAGGGCCCCCCCTTGTAGCCAGGGCCCCCCCTTGTAGCCACGGCCCCTCTGTAGTCGGGCCCCCCCTTGTAGCCAGTGCCCCCCTTGTAGCCAGGGCCCCCCTTGTAGTCAGGACCCCCTTTAGCCAGGGACCCCTGTAGTCAGGGACCCCATTGTAGTCAGGGCCCCCTTGTAGCCAGGGACCCCCTGTCGTCAGAGCCCCCCCCATGTAGTCAGGGACCCCCCTTGTAGCCAGGGACCCCCCTTGTAGCCAGGGACCCCCTGTAGTCAGGGAACCCCTTGTAGCCAGGGACCCCCTTGTAGTCAGGGCCCCCTTGTAGCCAGGGCCCCCCTTGTAGCCAGGGACCCCTTGTAATCAGGCTCCCCCCCCCCTTGTAGCCAGGGCCCCCCCTTGTCGGTAGTTAAAAAAAAAACAGCCACTTACCTGGCTCCGCTCCCGCCGCTCCGTGCTGCCGCCGCCTCTACTGCCGCCCTGCATAGGCGGCGCGGTGATGTGACGTCACCGCGCTGCCTACGTCAGCAGTAGGGGCCGGCGCCCAGCAGGCTGAAGGCCTAGCGTCTTCAGCCTGCCAGGGAGATCAGCGGAGCGCAGCGCTGGTGGCGCTGCGCTCCGCTCCGCTGACACCGCGCACCCCGGGAGTCGGGACATTAGTCCTCGGCTACCAGGCCGGTCTCTGGGCGCTCAGGACGCAGGTCCCGGGCGTCCAGTGACCGGATGCGCGTCCGGGCCTCCGGGGCCCCCAGCGGCTCGGGCGGGGCCAACCGGGGGATTCACTGATCCCCCGGCGGCCCAGTACGAGCCTGCTGGCATGGCTATTGTCATCTTTTGCAGTGACCTAGCGGATTCACCACCTGCCTTCGTGACACTGGGATTTTCAGAAGCTGTCAATGCTATTGAAACAGAATTGAAAATAAGTTTGATAATTTAGCATTTTAATTTATGGCATCCATCTTGTCTTCTTCAAACTTAAATCTTTGTTCTAATATTCTGTATGAATTTCTGACTAGGATACAAGGACATGTTCTGTTCCACTCACATCATAATATTTGGTCTAGAGATACGTCGAAAGGCCGTCATTTGATAACAGTCATACTCTGCTTCTTAAGGTTATTAGATTACGTAACTAAATGACAGATGTCAAGTATTCATTGTAGGTTTTGTAGATGGATGTCAATTGATTTTATAATTATTAAATGGTATCTTTACAATAAAGGACACTGATGGATTGTAAACTACTATCTTACTGCGATAGTTGCTAGAAAAATATCTACAGCTTTTTGGGCGCCGTGACTCGGATTAAGAAAACCTATCACCGAGTGAGAAGCGGATAACCAAGCACCCCCTTTGTTGAAACCTGGGATCTGCTAAGCACGGTGAGCAATTTGCCACACACTAATCCATCGCTTACTCTGCATAAAGGTGTTGGATCCTGTTAGTTCGGTGATGAGTTTCTCTATTATTCTCCCTCTCCCCACGTTCCCAACTTATCAATTTGGTTTATAGTTTACAGTTATAAGTTTTTATAGAGTTGTAAATTAATTAGATAAGAAATTGTCACAATTTTCATTGTTGCTTTTAAAAGTGAAATATGTTTAGCTTTTTTGGTTACTGAACTTTGTTTTTGTTTCTTGTATCCAGTGTTTTTATTGGCTTGCTTTGTTTTGTTTTTGTCTTCTCTGTTTTTCTTCTCCTTCGGGCGCGCTGCGCCCCTCAATGCGGTGAGGAGGTAATGTTACTTACTTCATGAACTGAGTTGGTTGGCCATTGTGTAGGCACATTAATTGTTTTATTTTGCTATTTTCTGCCATCTATTTTTAGGGTGTGTATATATGCGGTATTTTTTTTGCACATTACTATTGTCCTTGCTGTCAGTATAGACTGTTTACTTAAAATAAGTCCTTGCATAGACGTAGAAATGTTGATTACATTTCATTTGAGGGAGTTTGTCTTTGTATCTGTATGATTAACAAACAAGGTACTATGACACTCCCCACATTGCCCCCCCCCTTCGAAAAATTGTAGACTCTTTTAAATAATAGAGACAGTGTCCACTGAGCAAGTAGTGCCTCAGAAGTGGGTATTCATAGGAGGCAATAAACATTTGTTTGTAGTCCATCTGACAAGGTGGGTACTATTCCTTGGTTACTAAGACTTCATAAAACATGGAATGTGTCATCAACATGCAGAAAGACCAAGTCTGATGTCCCCCCAGAAAATAAGTACCATCCCTATATTACCGAGGAAGGCCTAATGACCAGATCTAAAAATATATGGGGTAACATACATCATTTTTGAGTAAATGATTGTGTATACCTGAGTAACCTCAAGAAGGACTTGATTTAGAACATTACCGAAGATAGCTTGTTTGTTGTCTAAAGAACAGAGAAAAAATGGAAATATTTTGGCAATGGGATAGTTGAAGCCAAACGCAGTTGTTAGGCTTCAGGGAACACGCTCCTCAGATAACACTGACAAGCCCTCATTAACACCACTGACACTGCACAACAACCTCTTGACTACTACCCAAAACCTTCATATGGTGGTACAACACAAAATATTGATAAACCCACAAAAAGCTAATGAACATTGTAGATGATAGCCTGATGATGGACATGTTTAGACATGCTGGTAGTAACAGAGCAAGTGCGGTCCTCAAATATAATGAGATACCTTACAGGTAGCACTCGCTAAAGATTGCTTCAAGTAGCCCCTACACCAGCACCTCTACAGACAACACGTCAATTGCAAACCTCCAAAATATCAGATTTGCTAGTTGCATAATATAACCTTACCCTTAGTCTTTCCTCCCTGTTAACGCGGGTATAACGTCCACTGTCCGCATTTTATAGAATCTCTAAATGGGGGCCAAGGACTGGAGGTACACCCATCAAAGAGAAAAGCACTACATTAGGAGATGACCTTCAATTACAGGCGAACACACACTCCCATTGCACAAAAACACACATCATACGTTAACAAGTACATCCCCATGCATAATGAAGATCACCTGCACAAAAGCCCATACTGGGATCCAGGGTATACAACTATAGGATGCTGCCAAACAATCATAAGAGGGGGAAGTAACAAGACAAGATAAGCAAGTTTGAAGTACAACAGTAACAGGAGCATAGGAGAAGTATTTAAAAACCCGTTACATGGTCCTTACAGGCCCAAATAAGAAGAGTGGATCGCATGAGGCCTTATTTCGACCCAAATTTATTATTGCAGTTAGCTAAACAAGATTGGGAATTACAACAAAAGCACCAACAGGATGCTATGAGTTGATAAATAAGAGAGCGTATCACCCCACAACTTGATAGCAACAGGACATGTTGTACAATTATTGCATTGGATTTTTCACGACCAGCTAACACAAGAAGTCTCGCTTTAAAACACAGCTTATTATGGAGATAACCCCGATTTTTGCGTGAGATGTTCAGGATAACATGGAAACTTAATAACCAGGAAAGTTTTTTTGAATGAATGTAAAAAGGACGATTGAAAGCTATTAATGTTTACAACAGCGGCTAAAGGCTGTAGGTAACCATTATAGATTGTAAAAAGCTTGGGTAAAGAAATAGTGGGATCAAAATTTATACACTTACGTGCATACAACCGTTACTGATTGCAAACTTCTGTCCAAGGTCTTTGAAATAATTCTTGGTATACCAGTTCACCATTCAATGCCACACTGGAATCCAATGGAGATGATCAGAAATCCGAAAAGTTTATATGATCATGAATAAAGTTTAAAAGAGCAAAGTAAAAGAAAAGAGAGAAGTTGATGAAACTTCAAACTTAACAAAGAAGAGATAACTTAGGAGAACTAAGAAGGCGATACAGGTATGCTTCTCCATATAGCTATGTCTCTCCTCCACATTCTCAGGTGTTACAAACCCTCAGTGGAGGGCAGAGTCTAACTTTCTCCTAAGCCCCACTTATTAGTCCCAACAGGCCCGCCTGCAAACTTCAATTTTTCTAATTGTCAAGAACTGGGCATTACTCAAGACGTGCAACACCTGAAGGAAAATCCGAAGAACCCCAGTCAAGCTCCAAAAGATCACAATTTTGACCTAGACGGGAGACACTGGAGACCCTCGGATACTAGGACCCTCCAGACTCGCCCATTCGTCTTTCTAACCTCTTCTTGTTTTTCCAGTAACTATCTTCGCCCACAGACCTAAGTTTACGTTGTGTTGTAGATGGCAGTAAAGTCCCTGTGCCTTATTGACACAGGTGCTGAGTGTCTCTTATAACACTGAGTTCATTCCAGCTTCCACAGACGTTCGCTTGGATAAGTGGTAATTATCCAAAAGAATTCCGTGTCTCAAAACACCACAGTCACAATTGTCCCATCACCACGGAACACTCAGATCATCATGTCAGCAATGCCCCACTAGCTTACTGAAGAGATCTTCTATTAACTGAGGTGCACCATCCTTTTGCAACCCCAGATGAATTCACTGGCAAGTTCCCGCACAATATACAGAGACTTCTGTGTACCTGCTGTATGCTGGCTTTGTTAATGACCTACCAGCAAGAAAGAGGAACATATCTGACCCTGAATTCTTTAATGTTCAAAAATCCCCCGCCTGACAGTATGTGGGAATTGGATGCTACCTGAATAGCCGATGGCTAACATTCCACTGTAAGCATTAATTGCTGCCGCAATTGTATGATTGCCCAATAGCCCCATACCCTTTAAAGCCTGAAGCCTGAAATATGGCGATAGCTCCAAAATTGAGTCTTTGTTTGAAGCAAAGTCAGATACACATGAACCAGCAGTCCATGTAACAGCCCAATCCATCCCAGCAAAAAGAAGGACGGAAAAACACATGGAACTTTCATGACCTAAGGTCATGCCAATGAGTTTGGACCCCATGTGCATCCTGTAGTCCCGACCCATCACAATTCTCATGCAGATTCCAATTGGCAGCACCACTTTTCATTATTGATTTTATTTTCCGCCGTGTTTCTCCCATTCCGATGACATCAGACTCCCATACTTGTTTGCATTCACATACAGGTCCCAACATTCAACGGGCAACGTGTGGCCTGCAAGGTTTGAAATTCACCCACCATTTTCAGTCAGCACCCGCCAAAACCTGGGGGCGTCACAATTCCACGCCAATCCACACTGGATTCCAATATGCTCTGCTCAAACAACAAGGAGATAGCCTAATGGACACACAACTCTGCAGCATTGGTTTCTTGCCGACAACGGAACAAAGTGCCAAACAAAAGACAACCTTAAGAAAAGTGACTTACATTGACACTGCCTTACACCTCCCACAGACGCCTACTACCAGACAGAGTAGCGGCCATACGAAAAATTGACCATTCCCATTGAATCAAACAGCGACTAACACAGATTTCTGGAATGGTAGGATATTTAGACATGATACCTTGTTTTTCTTTGTATGCCCCCCACTGATGACGTGAACAAAGTTTCTGTGCTCAGCGCCACTCACACTGATGAACCAGGCAGGCTTTTTGAGGAACTTAAGCAGCACTCCTCTCACCCCTGCTCTAGCCAACCCTGACTACTCCAAAACCATTCCAGATTGTACTGTCATGAAGTTCCATGGACGAGGCACAGCGGTCTCACTCAAAATTCACATGATGCCGAACCGTCCTAATAGCGTACTAAGTGTCAGTTAGAATCCGTACGAAAGATGCATCATACCTTAAGCCCCCCCCCCCCCCCCCCCCCACCCCACCAACACCCCTTAGCGGCTGCTCATTGGCGGTAAGAAAACTGCCGAACTGGTTCTCGGAGCACTTTTAAGGCTGTTCCCCACTCTGTGAATGCACTCTAATTGTCAGCGTACAAAAACAGTCACCCGAGGCTCGCGCTCTCATGGAGCTGCCCTCCTGCACCAACCACATCCTCTTCACCGGGCTCGAAATTGAACCCTCTAGCTTTTTCCACATGAGTTCATAGAGAGATATGAAGAATTAGGATGCACCGTAAACTCAGAGTTTGAGGAGCGAAGACCATGATTGTTTTGCGCATACCCAAACGTCTGACACTGCCCCGCCCAGATTGAGGAAGAATTACTTGAACACCCACATGGTTGCTGGAGTTTAATGCATTGGTTCACTGACAGCATAATCAGTGCATTGACAGCGTGGGCTTGAAGATCACACGACGTGGACCGAAAACTTAGATGCCCCCTCAGCCCCACGACTGAGTGATGTGCCCTCATTAAATGCATGTGAATGTCTGAAGCAAATCCTGTAAACATCTACACTGAACTCACGATATGCTTTTTGGTGGGTCCACGATGTGAAAGAGATGGAAAATGAGAAAGTTTTTGACTACTAAAGGTGTCCCCGGGGAGCTATGCAAAAGAAATACCTCAGTGCTTGAATATACTCCTTCCCAATGAATTGCTGTGATGAAAAGCCAAGCACACACTTCCAACCAGAGCCCCATTGCAACATGAAATGACAGTCAAACAAGCTGCAAAGATCAGCGAGATAAAATGCCTTGTAGTATTTATGTCTGTAAAACCTAAGTATATAGTCTTTTCCTGACTTTGAAACTTTGATAACAATTCAATCCAATGTTCTCCTCAGGAAAAGGCCCGATGGAAGGTTATGGTGCACACAAATGTTGATGGCCTAGGACCAAATAGTGAAGGTAAAAACCATGCCCAAAAATCTCTTTGGCCAGGCGCGGGCTGAAGCGCCATGGACTTACCCTATATGTAAGACACGATGCTATTGTCTGTCACATTACTTGTGCACGCAGTTCAAGTGATTGCAGAAGAAGGTGTCTGTCTGGCAAACATCCTCCAACAGAACGCTGGAGGTGCATGAGGACCCACCTTCACACCGTTCCATCCCACAACGGCCCAGTCCAATACTACAGTAAACTTCATACAGCTCCAAAGGTAGGAAATTATCTAGTCCTGGGTCTGTGGTTGATCAGTTTTCAGGTGGGAGCGAAGCATACCCACTCATCTCAAACGCACCAACAGCTGCTGCGAAATCTGCAAAGAGTTCTATGCAATATTAATCCCCTAGGTTGTTTCCAGTGATCAAGGACCTGCATATCACTGTAATATAGTTTAGGTGGCAATGAAACAGGTATGAGGTGCCTGATGCAGTACCTCTTGTTTTGGACATGCCGTAGTACCCCAAAGGGTGCGCCAACATCACCATATGAGATACTGTTTTGAAATTTGCCTAATCACCCACTCTCACCTCCAGAGACTACTCAGTTCATCTAACAACTCTTAATGTGGACTATGTGCTACAACAAAAAACAATTAAAAAGGAAAATTTGGGTTTTTTTTGTTGGGCATCATTCAAGTAGGGGACATGCAACCTGTCACTACTCTTCCGGTCAACAACGTCCAAACCATGATAAGGTTATAAAGATCGCAAATTTTACGTTCCTGGTTCTTTTTCCAGAAATGTGGGCCGTCCCATTTCAAGTTCTAATGACCATCCTTCAGTTGGAAAGTCGAAGAAGAGGAACTGATCCATGCGCACACTGCAAACGTGTACCCCCCATCGAGACAGAACAATACCACGCTGCTGCTACTACTAGGCTCCTCCTGTCAAGCAGACATTGACCATAAGATATCCTGAGCTCTAACCGCTCCAACGTGGCATTTGCCATAACCATCACCAAAAGACCAGCTGAGTAATCAAAGTGTTACCCGTCCATCGCGTGAAGAAAGAGATATCGAATGCCCCTCCTTACAATAAATTACTGCTCCTCAACCCAGCACAAGACTTTGGCTAATTTTTCATTGATAGTTCTGTTTCTAGGGCGCCCTTCTTCACCAGGAAATCCTGGCGTCTGCAGCAACCAAGATGACGATCCAACAGCGAAAAGATCCCCACAGTGAGAGTGAGATAATAACGACTAGCCTGGAACCAAAAAACACTTCGTCCATATTAAGTCATTGAAATGTCTTGCAAACCTAACGATATGAGGCTAGGTGCATTTATATGGGTTATGGGTCAAATAAATTCTGTTAAGATGTTTAAAACGAAATTACATGAACATTGTACATGAACAGATAAAAATTTACTGTTAATGGCACAACACCATACCAAACGCACAGGTTTAAGAGTGACTGGATAGTACACATGCACCATATCATCACATCGATGCCATTCATAGCTACACCTGGTCCCCTAAAGAACTCCATTTTAAGAACATGACACTTACACTTTCCCAGTAAGGCTAGCTTATTCAATTTGATAATACACGAGTTTCTTGTCCCCATAGCAGAGGGGCATCACCCCCGTGGTGGTAGCTGTACGGACCCTTTACAACATAAACCCCAAGTTTCTTATCCAAATGTGGTGGTTCAACACCTCTTAGATGTAACTAGGGTAACACACAAACTCAGATTGAGTACATTCCATCGACTGACACTTATAGTAGTATTTCGCACAATTTTCACCGAACCTAGATAACAGAGCAACTGACAAACACCTCTGCATACTGGATTAACTTATCAACTCATGCAAGGAGCTTCACAAAACACTAGCATGAACTTGTGAATATTTTCAGAGTTCACTCTAGTACCCTGAGTGTAAAAGAGCCAGTCAAAGGACACTTTCACATATATGGTGCCCATGCCCCGAAATCCAACCCTCTTCTGGGTTATGCATCCAAATTGGCATACAGGTATTACACGAATTTAGATTGACCACATCATTCTCCCGATAACATATATATGATGTGGTTCTAATGCATACAAGTTTCTTCCACACAATGGGTCCGGCTCATGCCAGACTGACAATGGCTACAGGGTTCCTCGCACAGATGAAATCAATAGGAGCAAATGCCAGACATACGATCACAACATCATCCAGACACCTTTGAATCAACCTTAAGCCATATTTTACACTTAAAGGTTTATACCGATCACAGAAATTTATTGGATAACACAACGCACTCAACATTGAACATTAGGGGTCACTCTTTTGACAACATCACTGAGAGATTTTTTTGAGTGCCATTGAATACTTAACAGCCTAACCAAGTCCATCCAGTTAAATCACCCATCTATCCCATAGATTTTCTTCACCGCCTCAAGGCGGTTTTGCGCCCACTATCGGACAGTGCTGCTGCTAATTATGTAGATGTCAAATTTGTCAGTGAGATAACTTACACGCCCACAGGGAGAAAATATTGGGAACTCAAGAATAAAATTCCGAGTCTGAACATGATATATACAGCAGACAGTGGTTCGCATAGGCTTAACCCACTCAACTGTTCATGGCATCTCTGGCGGTGGTTTCACGAATAGCCCAAACATCATCACCCAAATTTTATATTCCCGCATCATCTGATCATGATCAAAGTACGTATACACATAGAAAAGGTTTCAAGGCCCAAACGTCCATAGGACAAATGTCAGAAAATTAACATTTGATAATCTGTGGTAACCAACAAAAACAGCCCTTCTTGAGGAACACAGGGTATTAGGGTATTGGAATTAAAAATGATTCTAAAATTATCAAGAGAGGATTAAACAATTGAAATTAAGTTGAAATTTTTGCATTTAATTTATTGCATCCATCTTGTCTCCTTCTCAAACTTAAATCTTGTTCTAATATTCTTAAGAAATTCTGATAGATACAAGGCACATGTGCTGAGTCCACGCACATCATAAATATTTGTTCTAGAGATACTCTAGAAGCCGTGGCATTTGAAACAGTCATAGCTGCTCTTATGTTAAGGTTAATTAGATTACTACCTTAGACGATGTGCAGAGTATTCAGTTGGTATTTGATGTGGTAATGGTGAGGTGTCATGATTTTAATAATTAAATGATATCTTTACATTAAACACTGATTGATTTGTAACCTATATCTTATGCTATAAGACTGATCGTGTGATTGATGGTAATTGCCTACCTTCTCGGTAGGATCACGCCTATACCCTTTAAAAAATCATGTCATCCATAATAAATTATGCTAATCTTTTAATAGAATCGCTTCATTGTGTGTTTTGATCCGTGGGAGACAGAGAGGTTGCTAAGAAAAGATATCTACATCACTATAATCTGAAATGTGTTAAGGTGCAGACTAGAACCAAGTTTGATGCAAAAATGAGTTCTATATTGAAACATCTTTGCCATTAATAAAGCCATCTAAACATTAAATGTAACCTGTGGTCTCCATCGAAATTAGTAAAGTCCTTTGGTTTTCTTAGCCCACTTCAACTTTTCACAATTACTAGAGCAATAACTTGCATACGGCACACACAGCATGACGTTTCAAGGGACACATCCTCTTTGTCACCTTTCTAGGCCGCCTTCATTTCAAAAGGCCTTTGAAGATGACATAATCATATACAATGCTTGTATCTCCATATGTTTCAGAAGGGCTTTTGGGCCCCCACAGGCTACAGGGCCCGATAGCGACTGCCACCTCTGCACCCCCTATAGCTATGCCCCTCACACATAATCCCCACCAATTGGAAGAAGTTTGGAAAGTGAGGATTTATAGGTGCCACTTGCCCCTTATTAAATGGTTTGCTCACTACATTGATTCTACCTTAACAGCATCCGTTTTCTTGGGTTGCACTTTGAATTCAGGATGTTTACTGGCTTCTACTAGGTCTGCAGTACGAAGCCATCTGTAGCATAGCAACCATGCTGACAGCCTATCAAGAGAGATCAAACAGGTCTTTAGCGATAGCGACCTGAGGATCTGATGCAGCCCATTCAAGAGGAGATTCTATGAATCAGTAGGACACTGTTAATGGACACAAATTGCAAAGTGACTTGTTTTTGAAAGATCTGTAAAATAAAAAGCAAACCTTGTCGGGATTACAACCCCGTTAGCACGCAAGCGGCAATGTACAAATAAAGATGACAATGACTTGCATAACACATTTCCTCCAAGGATTCATATTCACATGTAGAAGATTTGTTGCTGATGTGTTTACCCCATTCAAATGTACAGGTCGAATTTTCAGTCGCAAAAAAATGTCTATTTTATTCTATATATTATTTTAGTGCAGAAATAAATGATCATTTCCACAGAAATAACCAGTACCACAAGAGGGCAGAAGCACATTAGTTTTAACACATAGCAAGTTCTAAACACTACAATCTAGAGAAATTTTTTTTTTCTTTAAAAAAATATACAAAAATTCATTAAACCCAAAAAATCAATTTTTTACAAATTTTATTTTTCTTTTTAGATTTTAGAATTAAATGTACAAGTAAATAAAAAATCAATTTTAAAATTTTGGGAAAATTATATAGGTTTATCACAATTTTCCCTTTACACTGTCTTTTTTAAATTAACTAATAAATTCTCCTATTTCACAGATTTAGAGATCCAGTTCAGAAATGTTGGCATATTTCTTTTGGAACCTTCAAAAGCTGAATGAAGGTTATCTTACAGTTAGTCTCGTGCCCTTTCCTATACTAACGGCATGAAAAAGAAATATACTGCATTGATTATTTATAGGTAGATTTACATGTATTTCAATGTCATTGCTTAAAGAGGTTGTCCTTATCCAATGCACATTATATGTAAAAAAAGGGTTTTGCAAAGGATGACTTTCTGGGGAGACCCACTTTCCCGGGTTCATTACACAGACCCGTTGGTGCTGTGTAATGCTTCATCTTCCCTGCAGCTACAGCAGCAGCTTCATCTAACATTAATAGCCACATGAGATTACTGGCAGAGGTACCACCATGATCCAAAAACAAATTCTTAAATTGGAGTTCCTTTTTTTTCCCCATTTAACAGATTTTTTTTAACATGCAAACAGAATATTTTTGTATTATAGATGGCATCATAAATCTTAGAAATTTAATCTATAAAGCGGAATTTTACCTAAAATCACTTAGACATAAGTCGATCTTTACAATGTTCAAAAACGTTTCCACCACTATTTGTGAATAAAAACATTACCATCAACCCCAGGATTGAATACCTTTCACAAATTCTGTATCACATGCAGAAGCACACGTGAAGACAAAGGGGAGTCCAAAATTTAATTTTCCCATTAAAACTTTAGTCTTTATTAAATTTTCTTAAAATTCCATAAATCACATGTGCACTAGCGTCCACACTGACGCGTTTCGGGAAGATCCCTTTCTCGATCTTTACAATGTAACGAGGAAGAAACAATTACTACTATTAGTGATTGTCAGTTGTCGCTGTCCTTGCAGGTTCCTGCTGACTTGTTTGCTGCTGTCTCTGTGGATTCCTGCTTGTGTCCTGTTTGTGTCAGCTCCTGCCTGTGTATCCTTTTATGTATGAGCTCCTCGCCTGTCTCTGTTCTTGTCTGTTTCCCCTGTCCTGTTTCTGCCTGTGTATCCTTTTATGTATGAGCTCCTTGCCTGTCTCTGTTCTTGTCGCTTTCCCTTGTCCTGTTTCTGCCTGTTTTATCCTTAAAATGTATGAGTTCCTTGCCTGTCCCTGTTCTTGTCTGTATTCCCTGTTCCGTTTCTTTATGTGTATCCAGTATGTATGAGCTCCTTGGCGGTCCCTGGTCTTGTCTGTTATCCCTGTCCTGTTTCTGCCTGTGTTTCCTTTATGTATGAGCTCCTTGCCTGTCTCTGTTCTTGTCTGTATTCCCTGTCCTGTTTCTGCCTGTGTATCCTTTTATGTATGAGCTCCTCGCCTGTCTGTTCTTGTCTGTGTTCCCTGTCCTGTTTCTGCCTGTGTATCCTTTTATGTATGAGCTCCTTGCCTGTCCCTGTTCTTGTCTGTGTTCCCTGTCCTGTTTCTGCCTGTGTATCCTTTATGTATGAGCTCCTTGCCTGTCCCTGTTCTTGTCTGTGTTCCCTGTCCTGTTTCTGCCTGTGTATCCTTTTATGTATGAGCTCCTTGCCTGTCCCTGTTCTTGTCTGTGTTCCCTGTCCTGTTTCTGCCTGTGTATCCTTTATGTATGAGCTCCTTGCCTGTCTCTGTTCTTGTCTGTGTTCCCTGTCCTGTTTCTGCCTGTGTATCCTTCTATGTATGAGCTCCTTGCCTGTCCCTGTTCTTGTCTGTGTTCCCTGTCCTGTTTCTGCCTGTGTATCCTTTATGTATGAGCTCCTTGCCTGTCCCTGTTCTTGTCTGTGTTCCCTGTCCTGTTTCTGCCTGTGTATCCTTCTATGTATGAGCTCCTCGCCTGTCTCTGCTCTTGTCTGTGTTCCCTGTCCTGTTTCTGCCTGTGTATCCTTTTATGTATGAGCTCCTTGCCTGTCTCTGTTCTTGTCTGTGTTCCCTGTCCTGTTTCTGCCTGTGTATCCCTGTCCTGTTTCTGCCTGTGTATCCTTTTATGTATGAGCTCCTTGCCTGTCTCTGTTCTTGTCGCTTTCCCTTGTCCTGTTTCTGCCTGTGTATCCTTCTATGTATGAGCTCCTCGCCTGTCTCTGCTCTTGTCTGTATTCCCTGTCCTGTTTCTGCCTGTGTATCCTTTTATGTATGAGCTCCTCGCCTGTCTGTTCTTGTCTGTTTTTCCCCTTTCCCTTTTTTCTCCTGTGTATCCTTTTATGTATAAGCCCCTTTCCCTTCCCCCCTGTTCTTGCTGTGGTCCCTGCCCCTTTTTTCTCCCTGTGTTTTCCTTTTTATGTATAAACTCCTCCCTGTTTTTTCTTGTCTGTGTTCCCTGTCCGTTTCGCCTGTGTACCCTTTTTTATGTATGGGGCTCCTTGCCTGCCCCGTTCTTGTCTGAAACCCCCTTTTTTTTCCCTGTTTCTCCCTTTGTGTACCCTTTTATGTTTGGAGCTCCTCGCCTGCCCTTTTCCCTTGTCGTTTTCCCTGCCCTTTTTTCAACCTGTGTATCCTTTTTGTATGAGCTCCTTTGCCTGCCCCCTTTCTTGTCTGTTTTTCCCTGTCCTGTTTCTCCCCTGTGTACCCCTTTTATGTTTGAGCCCTTTTTCCCCTTTTTCTTGTCTGTCTTCCCTGTCCTGTTTCTGCCTGTTTTTCCTTTATGTATGAGCTTTCCCTGTCCTCTTTTCCCTTGTCTATGTTTCTTGTCCTGTTTCTGCCTGTGTTCCTCGTCCACCCTTGGGTATTTTCCGGGGCCCCTTGTCTTTGTCGGGAGGCCGGGCCCCATTCATGTTGTTCCCCCTCGGCCTCCTTTTTATTTTGCCCTTGCTGGGTTTCTCCGTTTATGTCTGTCAGCCTCCTTGTTTGGTGCATTGCACGTTTCCGTTTGCCTTGTCTGCTCATCTAGTTCCTGTATCTTTTTGGTGCCTCTCATTTGCGTTTCTGATCTGCCTGGTCAGCTGCTACTGCCGGGGACCCCCCGGGGATCGCACCTGGCGACATCGTAGTAAGCCAACCTTACCATCTAAGGGCATATCCCCACGGCACGGGTTTTCGGCCGTTTTTTCAGCCGGTTTGGGGTTTTTAAACCCCGCCTAAAAAAAACCGTCCGAAAATGAGCCCCAATTTTTGCTCTTTTGGAAAACCCGTCCCAGCAGTCCCCATTTGCCGGGTTTTTTTCCATGGGGGGTTTTTTGGCCGGCGGCCGGCGGCAAGACTTGATAAAGGCACAAATTTTCCCGCCCTTTTTTCGGGGAAGGGAAAAATCTTTTGCTTCTCAATGGGGGGGGTTTGGGGGCTGGTTAATCAGTTATGAGATGGGCGGGGCAAACCTCAGGGGGGGAAAGGTCTTTAAAATTAAAAACTGCCTTTTTATGCTCCCTTTTTTTTGGGGTGACAAATGCAATTTGGCCCTTAAATACTAGAAAAAAACCCGCATCTTACAGAATAAGGGACACCGCGCTGGAAACAGCATGTCTGACACTAGCTTGTGCTGTTCTCAACAAGGGAGGCATAAACTATGTGACAGGTTCTCTTTCACTCACCTGTCCTTGCTCCGGTCCACTGTAGGGTGTCCGCGGTACCGCTCTGAGATTTAAATGGACAGTACCTAATTACCTGTCCAAATTCCTGCGACCTCCAGTGATATAAGGAACTTCCTTCCTCTGCTCCAGTTTGTTGATGTTTCTTAAGTGATTCTGACCTGTCTGCTGTGCTGTTGCTGTACCTGAGTTAACCCCTGTGTTACCTGCAGTTAACCCCTGCATTTCCTACTGCTGTTTACCGGCCGCTGCACCACCCTGTTATCTACGTTACTACTGCTGATACCTGCCTTCGTACCTGTCCATTACCTGTCTGGGACTCTGCTACCAGCCTACGGCTATACCTGCTGTGACCCATCACCTCTACCTGTACCTGGTGTCCTTTTGTCTTGCACTTCGGCTGTCACAGCGAGTAGCCAAGTCAGGGATAGCGACCTGGGGGTTCCCTGCAGCTAAGCCCATCCAGCCTTGCAGCGGGCTTCAGTGAAGACCGGGTGCCCCTTAGACTCCGGTCCCTGGCATGGTGTACACCTATACCTCGTGGTGGCCCAGAGGATCCACAATCCTGGCATCTGCCATATCAGTACTTACTGACCCGCTGGATCGTGACTACTGAGGGGACCCAGCGCTGAAAAGGAGAAGCAGTGGAAGGTGAATATAGGCTTTTTTTTTATTTTATTGGGCCGCAGTAACTGATCATTTAATATTGGTGTAAACTGGACAATCTCTTTAAGAACAGTTTACAGCATGTGTAAAAGGTAAACACAAGATAAAATGGAAAGAGTGGAAATGCATTATCCTTCTTCACACTGTTTTGTTATGTTCCACATTATGTTCTGTGAAACTGTATATGTAATGGCGGATATAAATACAGAGTCCAGGCTCTAAAGAAACTGTTGCATTTAAAGCAATGTTCCAAGTTGCTGTCAATATAATAACTATATTAGAGAAATGAAAAAATTAACATATGGATAATCTGACAATTTTCAGGGCTGAGGAGGAGAGAGGAATTATAATACAGAGGCTGTTATTTTTACAGCCAATTAAATGGCCAATTAAGTCTGACAGTAAAGGCATATCCACAGGATTTGTCATAAATGTCTGATAGATGAGGGTGCCACTTGTGGAACCTGCACCTATTTTTAGAATGGGGGTCTCTCTACGCTTGAATAGGTGAAAGGTTAGATAGTAACGCATAGACGTCTCTCCCTGTTTACTTCAATGGGAGTTCCGAATAAAGAAAAGCACATTTACTTGGCTATATTCAGGACTCAGAGAAACATAAGGTGAGAGTTGACACTTCTTTGCTACAGCTGCTGTATGAACAAGGACTGGGTAGTAAGACGCCTTTGGTTCTAAAGAGAAGTTCACACCCCAGAAATGCGACCTATATCTGATAGACATCTATGGCAAAACCCACAGGATATGCCATGAATGTTTGACATAGGAATATCCTCTTAATGCTGAAGGACAAAAAAAAACAGCTGCTGCATGTGAGAGTTTAGATATTCACTGTGTTCTCTCAATTCAATGTATAACCAATGTATAGTAAACTTCTACACTCACTTGTTTAAAATCTATGGTCAAGGATTTGGAGCTCTGCATAAGAAAGCAAAGCATCTATGATTATTTTGATTCTGAAATATTTTATATTTAGTAATTGAGCAGAATTTTGAACCTACTTAGATAAAAGAAAAAATGCTCAACATGGTCAACATTTACTTTACTTAAACTGAGCATAACAGTGAACCACAGTAGTATTCATTATAATGTAATTTTTTTCCCAGTTTAAACAGACATAAAGCTGCCCATACACTTAAAACATCTACATGCTTCTTGACAGAACAAAGGGAGTGAGCATATCAAAATCCAGCATGCACAACCTTCTTCACTCATCATCTGCCGTCAGGGACAGCAAGTTAACCGCTGTTCACATTGATTGTTGGCGAATCCCTCAACAGCATAAGGTGTTTGTTCATTTCTTAACAGGTCTATGAGGGTTCGGAATATTGTGTTGCAAATTGTCAAACTGGACCCAGATCTGTGTGCTTTGGTTCTGCCATAATCATTTTTTTGTGTGTAAAAACTACTGTTATATAACACTACGTTAGGGTTAGCGTTAAGGGATTTTAGGGGTTGACCTACTGCTTCAGTAATGCGATGCATCCGTTGTGGCCTAACTTCTGATTCAAAGTCCTGTCCAATATCACTTTCGGTTACCATAACAGTGGGCCTATATCGAAGTAACAGGAAGTGACGAGTGTGATGTGATTTCTGGTTACCATAATATTGGACATATATTGAATTAACAGGAATTAATGTCAGACAGGACATCACACTGTAAGTTAAGCCGCATTGGGAGCATTGCATTGCTGGACCAGTAAGTTTACCTTCAAAATCCTGTAAATACCCTAACTCAAACTTAGGCTTAGGGTTTTGGTTATGGTTATAGTGTGGTCTAGAGAAAAAATTCTAGTCCGGAATGTCCTAAACCTGCATTTTTTCACAAGTTAGTTGAAGCTGTGTTAAACCAAACAGGGTCCCATTCAAGCAACACTAGTAATAAACAATTCATTTCATTGGGCCTCTTTTTTTTTTTTTTTTTTAAACTAAGGGCCACATGCATGAAACGGTTTTGGTTTAAAACTCACTTTTTTAGACCAAAACCGTTTCATAAATGTGGCCCTAAGCTTAAAACTGTTTTGTTGCCTACAGCAGCAACAGAGCTCAGCTTTAATTTTTCCAGAGCAGTTTAAAGCATCAAATACAGGGACCAGTGGAGGACTTTTCCTGCTAAAGAAAGGATGCTACTGGCACAAGGTAATCACAACGCATGGAGATTTTCAGGGTTCCTGTAATATTGTTATACACAATGAATATTCACAGCTAAAGAATTTTCAGCGTAATTTCTCAATTAATGTAATGTGAATCTACAGTAAAAGAATATTGGCAAAAGAATAGACAAAGTGATGATTTGAAATTTTATAAGAAGTTAAATTGTGAAAAAGCAGCACCAACGGTTCCTCCCATTTCGTAATTTGGAATGCAACAGACCACCATACTGGGTCAGAGCTCACCCGTCACAGAAGTCCGCTGTCAGGCGTACGGCATCCCCAGCATCTACCTTTTTTGGAAATGCTGACACCCGACTCTACTTTTTCCTGTTGAAATTTTACAAATCCATGTACATTTTTTCTGTTACATGTAAATGAGTTTTGAAATGTCAATTATTAAGTACCGTGTCATAATTTAAAAGGGGATTTCCCTTTAATTGTTTTGGGCAAACAGGGTCTGAAATGTCTAAATGTGTTTGGGGAAGGGGGGCAAGGTTTGAATGAAAAAGGGAGGGGGAAAACTTTTTTGAGAAAAATACACAGCCCAAAAATTTCCCGGGGGATAAAAACAAAATAACCCAGGGAGGGGATATTTAAATTTTATTTGATTTGTACAAATCCAGCATTTTTAAAAACTAAATTTATGTTTTTTTTACGGTGTGTTCCCCCATGGGGGGGGGGGGGGAAAACCTTTGGGGATGGGTAATGAAAAGGTGTTTAAAAAACTAGGCCTTCTTCATTTTATTACGATTCTATGTATTGGCATGTAAAAGAATTTATTTTCCCCCAAATGCCAGTAAATGTATGTGTTTTTGCTTGGGAAAGCCCCCTTTTAAGGGCTTTTTTAAAAACAACTTTTTTTTGCGATCTGTTTTGGATCCGTTTTGCGCAAGCAAAGCGGATCTGAAAGAAAAGATCTAACAATGTCAGTTTTGATTAACATTGCTTTCAAATTTTCAAAAGGCTCGCCCTTCCCGGGAAGGGTCGCCGATGCGCATTTGAGAAACTCTCCGGGGGCCCCCGTTTTCCCGGTTTCCATTTGTGAAAATGTTTTTTTTAAAATTTTTCTTGGGTGGGGGGTTTTGGGAAGAGAAAAATCCCCGAAAAGTCCCCCCAAAAAAGCATTGGGGCTATGTCTGTGTGATATATATTATTATATATATTTTTATATAAAATATAAAAATAGAAAAGATATAGATAAAAGAGATAGGGTTGTAGGGTAGGGTTAGGGTTGGGGTTAGGGTTAAAAAATTATAAGGGGGGGATTTGGTCATAGAATAAAGGGTTTAAAAAAATAGATTTATTGGGGCTTGAAAGGGAAGGGATTTTAAAAACGGATCCAAAAAACGCAAGCAAAATGCATCCCAAAAAAAAATCAGCGGGTTTCGGGATTTTTTTGGATCCCTTTTTGGAAAGCCCGTTTGGATCAGTTTTCTTGGTTAAAAAATGATCTGTTTTAAAAAAAAATTTAAAAATGGAAACCAAAAGTCTTGTGAACACAGCCTAGCCTTTTTTTTTTTGTTTATAAAATTTTATTTATTTTTTTTTACTCTTTTTCATTAAACCCCCTTTTTCCGAATTTGCCGTCCTTTTACGGGGCCCAAATTTGGGTTTGGGGGTTTTCCCCAAAATTGCCGTATGAGTAAAGTCACGGCAATCTTGCGCGGCCCCACAAGCGGGGGGGGAATTTTGGGCCCGCCCAAAATTTGCGGCAAAGAAAACCAGCCCGGGATATTACCGGGCATCCCCCGCCCTCCCCCCCGGCCCGGGGTGCGCTCCCGGGCCGCGGGGGGATTAAACCCCCCATGTCGCGGGCCCTCGTGTCGCGACCCCTGGGGGGGTTTCGGGCGGGGAGGAGTTGAGCTCCCGCCC